>PVJO010027324.1:0-21656 GCA_004026905.1 Hystrix cristata | reverse complement strand
CAAGGACTACAACTCCAGGAACTGCAACAGAATGAATCCATCAGTCAAGATAAGCAACTAAACAGAAGGTTAAAAAGGGAACCAACAACAGGAAAATAATATGACAAGGATAAGTCAATACATATCAGTTATAGCCATCAAGGTAAATGGTCTCGATTCATCAAGCAAACAAAATGGACTCTCAGAATGGACCAAGAAGCAAGATACAACAATATGCTGCATACAAAAAAACACACTTAATTCAAAAAAATTCAGATTGAAAGTCAAAGGGTGGAAAACAATACTACATGCAACAGGAACCTGGAAAAAAGCAGGAGTAGCTACTCTATCTTCAAACAAAGTGGGTTTCAAGCCAAGACTGATTACAAGAGACAAAGAAGGTCACTACATCCTTGTAAAGGGAATAATCCAAGAGAAAGAGGTAATGATCATAAATCAAACACCAGCACACCCAACTATATACAATGAATATTAACAGACCTGAAAAACCAAATAAGCACTAATACAGTTGTAATGGGGGACCTCAACACCCTACTGTCACAAATAGATATATCTACTAGACAAAAAAGTCAACGGGGAAATATCAGAACTAAACCAAACTTTTGAACAAATGGACTTAGCATACAGAGTGTTCCACCCCACATCATCAGAATACATTTTCTTCTCAGATGCACATGGGACTTTCTCCAAAACGGACCACATACTAGCTCATAGAACATGCTTAAATAAGTGGAAAGGAACTGAAATTATCCCATGCATATTATCAGATCATAGTGCAAAGAAATTGGAAATAAATGGCAAAAGAAGCCACAAAAACTTCATAAACACATGGAAATTTAATAGCACCCTCCTGAACAATCAGTGGGTCACAGATGAAATTAAATAAGAAATTAGACAGTTTCTACAATTAAACAATAATGCCAATAAAACATAGCAAAATTTATGGGGAAATGTCCAGAAATGTGGTATCCAGAGAAATAGGCAATTTTAGAACTGTTTCAGTTTAGGTAGTTACTTTGCCTTCAGGCTTGTGACATCACCCCATGCTATAGGCTTTTAAGGGTAACTCCAAACGCTTGAGGTTACAGGCAAATATAGTGCTACCTTCTATTAGGGACTTGAGTATCTTCAGATTTCCTTTATGAGCAAATATCAAGCACAAAACCTTTGTACACCTTCCCATATACTTTCTTTTATTAATTTTATTTTAATGGTACACTTTAGATGTACATAGTGATAACTCATCATAGGGGATTTGTACTTGTACATGATATATCTTGTTGCTTCTCTTTTCCCATATACTTTCAATCATTGCTAGAGTTTTTTTTTCCTAGAGTTACTTTCAATACCTAATGTAATATAAATTCTATATAAATAGTGGTTATACTGTACTTCCTTGGGAGTAATGATAAGAAATATATATTTCCAAATATTTTCAAACCATACTTTATCACACCCTTGGATGTAGAACTCACACATGTGGAGGGCTGACTGCAAAAATAAATAGTTCAAATAAAAAAAAAAAGCAGTTTGTATGCTAAGTCACTTTTAACCAAAGAAGGTCTTTGCAAGCACTAATAGGCTGTTTACAAACACAAACCGTGATCATGGCTCACAAAACAAGTACTTCTCTAGAGCAGCTTCTAGAGCAAACGATTAAAAATACAACTGCTCATATAGTATGACATACTTATTTGGGAATGATTGAAGCAGGATGAAATATGAAGAAATAGATTTGCATAAAAATCTTGAAATCTACATAATTCATCCTTCCACTCATTATAAAATTAACTTCTCACAAAACGATACTTTAACTATCAGAATGATCGAACACTGGGAAGTATAAATCCAATTTGCCACCATAATTAAAGGGAGGTATTGAATGCAGCTCACTTGTGATATAATGCGTCTATCAAAATGTATCTCTCATCCTGTTGAAGACCAAAAGACCTGTTATTCATTCTATGAGAAAATTACATATTGGTTTAGGTTAAAAATAAGCTTATCTAATGAATCATAGTATGAATATAAATTACTTCAACTCTCAATAATAGTGGGATAAAATTTCATGTCCATAACCAAAGTGAACCCCCACCTTCCAAATATAATGAATGAACAATGGTAAATTTAATTGTCAAAATAAACAATGTAAAACATTTAAAAATAGACCTTATCATTATGTAGTGAAATTATATACTGTAGAATACAAAGAGAAGGAGAATAAATTCAGGCTTGATTGAGTCATTTGGCTTTGAAGCTGAAATGACCCCATTTATAGAAAGAAGACTATGCATCTTTTTTTTTTTTTTTTACTGAGTATCCCAAATCTACTGTTCTTGTGGTAACTGTATCCTGAATGTGTTATGTTATATAAAGTACTGCTGACAAAGACATAGTAACTACCCATCTAGAGCATTCATATGGAAACAAACAGAGAAACAAGTTTTTCAGGTCTAATTTTGAAAATGGCATCTTAACAGCTGCTCATCATACTTACACATTCTTGGAAGTATTTACTCATATCATATGAATTGGGGAAGAAAAATTGGTGAGCAAGAAGCACATGAGGGAAAATGGGCAGAAAATGATTTTTTTCAAAGAAAGATCTAAAATGGCAAAAATTTTCCATATTTATATTACGTATTCATACATACAAGAGATTTGAAGAAATAGTTTGGTAAAGTAAGCAAAAATTGAAATAACACACTTCTTATTGGAAAATTTTGTGTAAATCAGTTCTTCCAGTTAATTTAAATTCTCTAGTTGTTTTATAAGTTTGGACTAAAATGTATGCAAGAGTTATCAGCATTTATAAGTTCTTAATTTTAATTTTTCTGAATGTTTATAATGCCATGGCAAAATATTTAGATTTTTTAGGGCAGTCTCACTTACCTCTTGCTTTAATAATAATGAAGTTTGAGACTCTTACAACCAAACCATAATTGCTGTACTTCAGCCTTTTAGAACTCTTACTGTCACTGCATTCAATTAGCTGGTTTTAGTGCTATTTTAGAACATTACTACTTACAGTTATGGGGAGTTTACAATATATAGTTCTAGATTTGGAAGCATGGGACTTATTTTCTGGCATCACCAAAATTATGAAGTGAGTAAAAAAATATAGTTGTTTTCATTGTAAATACTTTTGTTAATCACAGTACTTTGGGAAGAAGTACATTATAGTACAAAAATGTTTATAAGAAATTTGAAATTTTTGAGATGATAGCTTTATCTTGGAGTTTAATATTACTTTAAAAATTATGTTTCTATCAAAGATAACATGTCAACATGTTTCTGTTTCCATTCTGTTCCATTGATTTGTGAGTCTGGGTTTTTCCCCACTCAAATTAAAAAGCTTCTGCAAAGCAAGGGAAACCACCAACAGAAGGAAGAGACAACATATAGAATGGGAGTAAATTTTGCCAGCTACTAATTAAATGACTACTATCTGGAATATATGAAGAACTCAAAAAATTAGACACTCCACCAAATTTAAAAACCCAATGGAAACTAGGCATCTGAAATTAATAGACAAGTCTCAGATGAAGAAATACAGCCAAAAAATATATGAAAAAATATTCAATGTCCCTGGTCAGTCAAGAAATGCAAATTAAAATAACACAGAGATTCTATCTCTAGCAAGAACGGTTACATCAAGAAATCAACCAATAATAAATGCTGAGAGGTTGTGGGGAGAAAGGAACCTTCTCCACTGTTGGTGGTAGTGTAAACTGATACAACCACTATGTAAATCAGTGTGGAAATTCCTCAAAAAACTAAAAACAGAAAATTCCATTTGACCCATCTATTCCTTTCTAGGTATGTTCCCAAGAGTTAAAGTCATAGTACCACAGTAACGTACACACACCCTCTTCCCCAGTTCAGCTACGTGGCTTTCACTGAAATCTGACCAATAACAAAATCAGTATCTTTTTACAACAAAGCTGTAAAAAAATGAAAGCCAATGACAGATTACATGTTTTGTGGCCCTCATCAAGTCCTTAAGATTTCCAGCCATGCCATTCTTTATCATAGTTTTCATAGAAGCTTTAAAAATTCATGGGGTAAAATGGAATTTTGTTACACTGCCATTTTGAGAGTGATGAATAAAAAGGCTAGTACATCATGTTAATTATTAAAGAATATAGAAGCATTTTAACACCTAGCATACTGTATAATTTAAGAAATTATTTCAAACATGATCAGTGAGAAATAGTTAAATGATTAAGGATTTAAAATCAGGACTTTGTACAAATCTTCACTTTGAATTTCCCAACTATACTGCCATGATTTACACTGATTTCATCATCAGAGAAAGTAAGAAGTGTCAATTAGATTTTCACAAACATTTTTAAAATGAAGACCAGATTTGAGTTGCCTACATTACTGACAGGAAGTGAATAGATAACTACAATCTGAGGTGTGCTGCAAGAAACAAAATAGCAGCCGATCCGTTCTGTAAGTATGTCTATATTGTCATTAAATAGGCAAATAAAAGGTAAAATGGTAAACTTTCTTTAACATAAAAGCTTTACTTCTAGCTCAGAAGATGATCTCAGGTCAAATGCTGAATCTTCAGTTAAAAATTAATATTGCCTTTATTCTGAAAAAAAAAAACCTAATAAAGCTCGTAGTCACCTGAAAACGAGTTAAATAAACTATTTAAATAAGAGATTTAAATAGAGTATTTTAACTTCAGAGATACATCCAAAGATTAACAACTGTATTTCAGTTAAGCATAGCACTTACATTCTTCTAAATAAAATCATTTTAAATTTAGAATAAAAATAAGCCTTTAGAAATTTTAAATCACATCATTACAAAATAATTATTCCTTTTTAGTCTACAATCATGTAAAAGTCTTGTTGTGATTACATATTGCTAAAACATCTAATCATGGCCTTACTATGCTTTACCAAGGACAAAGTACTTCAGTGAAGTACTTGACTTTTTAGACTTATTCACAAGAAATAGTAAAGCTTTTATTCAAATTTGCCCAAGAGGCAGGACGCTGTTTGAACATTTTTTCCTTTACCTCTAAAAAGAATTCTTTGCTCTTCAGAGTTGAAACAAAAATAAAATCAAGTGAAGGAAAAGGGACGAATGGATGTGGGTTCTTCTTGTGGGGATGGCAGCAGTGACCAGGCAGATGGGGGGAAGACTCATCAGATCTGAGTGAGCCACAACCTGTTTTGAAAGTACAAGTTACTGTGTTTATGTCCTCGGCCTTTAAGCCTCAAGATTTTCCAAAAATATCTCCTTTAAGAAGAAAAATTAATTGTGTGACTAAAAGCCTATTGCTTTTGTTATTCCTTATGCAAAATCTAAAACAGATGAAAGATTTTATAATTTTATCTATCTATCATCTATCTCCAATTACAGTCTCCTTCATGAGCTGTCTACATTCTTCATTGGCCCCCCATTCAGTTTCTGATTCAGGTTTTATGAAAACTTCTCTGACAAAATAAAAAGTTATGAAAGCAGTATTAGGGATAACGATGAATTTATTTAGAATGAGTAAAAATAAACCATTGAAAAATACAAACTTTTAAATTAGCAAAATACTTGTAAAAAAACAAAAAATACGGAAAAATAACATTGACTCCCTGACGTAGCTCTATTACAATCATTATCCTACTTATTTCTGACTATATATTCTAAACTATTTTTTCATATGACAATACTGTTGGTTAAAATCCATCTAAAGTCAAATTTGGAAAAACTGCTAAAATTCTTTTACACCTGAGTAATTATAAGTATTGTTTGTGATATTAAAGATTTGTATTGTACAAAGGGAATCTGGTCATTATATTTTCATACAATTATTATAAAAATGGAAATACATGATACATGACTGATTAAGAATGCCGCATTATTTATTATATTGTGGACTTTCAGACTTGAGGATAACTAATTATTTGCTTTTCATTTTTCTTGCTAAATACTTTTCAAGTATTTATTTCCCTCAACTTTCTGTATGTTTCTAAGCCCAGGAACCATAGAACAATCTCATATTACAATCAAAGGGTGGCTTTGAACTTTCTTATCACAATGAGTTTTCACAATCGTTCCAAGGAGATTTCTGTAAACCATTCCTATAACTTGACAGAATAATTTACAATCTGACTGGACTACTTGAGCATAACTCGAAGTCCTTTTAGTAGGATTCTAAAATGGCTACTGGCCCTTCAACCACTGTTTGAGGGAAAATGTGAGAGAAATGGGAGAAAGGGCCTTCCTGTTTCTAGCAAAATGCTGTGTCCATGCACCTATGTTGCAATACCTTGGAAAGGTACTAGCGAGGAAGGCCTGTATTGACGAGCATAAATTTCAGTGGAGTTGTGATAATCTGACTCTGCGCCCACAACTCTCCCCTTATATATTCGATCACTTTTACATTTCCCCACTATTAAGTAAAGAAAAAATGTAAAACCCAAAATAAATGTAAAAACTGAAGTGAAAATTAAAAAGGAAAAATTTTCAGGAAAATAGAGAGGACTTCCTCTAATATCTCATTTTTCAATTTCCTTATATATTCATTCCTACCTAGCTTTGTAGTCCTTCTCTTTTCTCCAGGATTATTCTGGTAGATTTTTCTCTAAATTTCATCAACAATGGCAGACTACACCTTGAGGATCTAAGTACACTGTAATACTTATCCTGTAAGATATGTAGACCATTTTAGGGTCTGTCCTATCTTGGCAATGTCATCTTGGTTTTCATCCTAACTCTCGGATGCCTCTTTGCAACTGATGCTCAGTTTTCCTCTCCCCTCCTCTGTCTTTCTTGTTGTAATGTTCTGAGTGTAGTCGGACCCCTTGAAATTCATGCTGCAGTCTAATTCCTATTCTGAGGTAGGAAGATGTTAGAAATTTAAACCAACTATGGTATTAAGAGATGACAGCTTCAGGAGGTGGTTAAGACTGGATGAGGTCATTAAGATGGAGACCTGTGATTGAATACTGGTGGCTTTATGAGAACAGAGAGAAAAATCCAAAGACAAGTATGTATGTTCCCTGTTTCTCACCATGCGACACCCTTTGATGTCTAAATTTTTGCCAGAGAACACCATCATCTAATACAGGCTTTGGACCTTGAACCAGAGGTGTGAGCCAAAATGAAACTCTTCTTACCAAATCTGTCATTCTGTGTTATTAGAAAACAGACTAACTCTTCTTGCATCACCTTCCTTCCTCCCCTCCCCCTCCATCTCTCGGTCCCCTTCACTTTTGCAAGAGATCTATCTCCCCATTTCCTATTATCTATCCTTTATTTTGTTTAATATTTTTGAAAAAAAAGAAAACAGCCTAAGACAGCTGTTGACTACATTCTCATTGTGTACTCCGAATAAATTTCAAGTGCATATTTCATTTGTAAGTAATCAAGAATGTACATTGACATAAGTTTGTAGTAAAGATCTATACCTGGATATTTCACAGACACCTCAAACCAACTGGATGAAAATTAAACTATTTTACAGAAATTTGCAAACTTGCATGACAGCATGTAATACAATGAACACTCTTCAATCCAGGGTATACTGCTATCAAACTAAGTATCAGTAATCAACGAATACTTCCAATGTCATTCTTTCTGACCCTTCACAAAGATTTTATTTTCATTTTGTTTGAGGTTACATAAATTCTAAAGTATTAATTATCTGTAAACTAGCATGCTTCTTAGATAACATATCCAATTAATTAATGGTAAACCTCAAATAGAGTTCAAGATTATATTCAAATTATCTTGATTGCTTCAAAGAGCTCTTTATAAAGTTGCTTTGCTCAAATTAAAAATCCAAAAATTCCAGAAACACCATTTGCTTGTTATGTTTCTAGAGTCTGTTTTCAAAGATGTACTGGGCATCTCACTCCATCTTTCTTTTCATTTTATGAACGTTGCTTTGAATGCTCATTTGTGGTGTTAGTTGTTGGTTAGTTTCCTCCACCAGTCTCAATCTTTCCCCCAAACTGGCAATTCGATCCAAAATTTCGTTAAGTTATGGAGTCATATTATTTTTATTTATTACATGTTTGCAGTGTAGTCACCGGTACATGTACATAATATATGGCATCATTCTTATAGAAGAATACTTCATGTGGAGCACTGACTGTTTCCTATTACATCACACCATAACCCACTGATCTCAGACTACTAGACTTATTTTCAAACTCAGAAGATATCAACCTGGTGCCTATCTGATGAAATTCTCTATCAACAAAGAGAAACCATAAGTGTAAATAAGGACAAAGGGGTAGAATATGTTTAAAAAAAAAGAAAGAGAGATAGTATTCAAAAGAGAACTAGATAGGGAAAAGGGGGATAAAGAAGGTTAAAAGAAAAGTAAGATGAAAGGGGAAAAAATGGTAAAGTGTAGCTACACTTGTTGCAAATAAGGAGGGGTGGGTGAGTGGAAGGGAGGGGAGGGGAAGGAGGGGGGAAAACCAAGATGTTTCATGTACAGGTACAAAATAACCATGTTGATTACGATCATTATGTATACAAGGTACCAATACATGTTCTTGGTAAAAATAAAAAAATAAAAAAAAAAATAAAGTGTCAACCAATGATCACCTCCTGGACATACTATTTTATAAGAAGTTGAAAAATAGTGGTTTTCCAATTTTATCATCCTCATCTGCATTTATGAAATTCATTTAGAGAAAGTCGCTTTCCCTATATAAAAGCGATTCATACAATAAAGGTGGGATGAATGCCTGATCCTTTCTCTTTATTTTTAAATTTTCTTTGTTACCTTTGTCTTCCTTACTCTTACACCATATTCCACACACATACTTTCTATAGCACCCGACTCAACACTTAGACCATATCCTACTATTCTTCCTCTCTCTCACGCACACGCCATAGTAACCAGGTTGTATCTATCTCTAAAGCTTTTCCATGCTTTCTGCTTCTCTACTGCCAAGAAATTAAGAAGGAACTACTCAGGATTTCCTCTCACTAGCCATCAAATCAGATCCTACCAGCCTTGTAAGTTCAACATGCAGAATGAGATAGCATCATTTGATTGTTTTAAATGCTCACGTCCTTCAACAGGTTCTCGTCATCTCGGGGTAAAACCCAAGCAAGGACACTCACTACCCAGCCCCTGAACACGAAGCCAGCCTCCCTCCCTGCCACTCCCCTGGGAGCTTCCTGGACCACAGAGCCATGCAGCCATGTGTGGTCATTTTCACACATCTTCGTGCCTGCCAATCCTAGGCCCGAACTTTCGGGCCTCTTTGCATCTGCTTTTGAAATCAGTGCTCATCCTTTCAGACTCGACTCAAAAGCCACTTATTCAGTGTGTTCTTTCATCCTCCTAGACAGAAAAAGGCATTTTGATCTGTGTGTTTCCTGCCTTACACTCTTTCAGCTGAGTTTGTGATCATACTTATTATATGGCTGAATGATGTATGCGCACGTCTTTCTCTCTCACTAGATAGTAAAGTCTTCAAAAGGAAGGACATTCTCTTCATTGCCAAACATTCAGTGCCTAGGGCAGCCTCTGCTCTGAACAGAGTACCTAACTTTCTGCATGTGATAATGAATTTCGCATGGTCCTAAGAACCATATTATGCTTCCTTTCTGTAGGGTGTACTAAATAGGTCATTTTGGGACTCAGCTTTGGTTTCTGATTTCATTCTTTTCACATACACTCAAGAAAGGTTTGCCTATTGTGGATTTCTCTCCTTTTATGCAGTTTCCAATCTTCTGTTCCATACAGTGATGATTCACTTAGATGTTCCATTAAGGTGATGTGTGAACTGTATATGAAAACCTTACCAGTTCTGCATACACTTGGCACACTCCTCTTTCTTTGCACTTCATTTTCTTGTACGAATCACCCTTCTTTCCTTCTGTAGGACTCTGCTGTAAATGACTTCCTTGGGTTCTAACAAACATACAGTGTAAGTAGAGTATGTTTAGAGGCTGCCAAAAGAATATTGCATTCCTTCCTTCGTTTGGTCTATAAAAATTGAATTTAGATTAGTTTGCGTTGCACAACTGTAGCTCTCTTTTTCCCTCTCTCTCTCTCTGTTTCTCAATTTCTCTCTCTCTCTCTCTCTCTCTCTCTATATATATATATATATATATATAAAAATACAAAATGCTTAAAACAACTGTAACGTTTCAAGACTACCATCAAATATTTCTTTCCTAACACACAATCAGAATGTTGCACTCATAGTGTATGCTTTAAATGTTTATATAAATAAAAATTATTATCCAAAGGGATGAATATTAATTTTATAGTTCTAGTCTTCCTGAAAGATATCTGCAATGTCACATTCCATTTACAACATTTTTGTTCATATTTTAAAAGTAAAAATGCAAATATGGGAACAAAAAATAAAAATCAGTCTTCAAACAATGCACCTTAAAATGACACAACTAGAACGCATAATTAATATACATATACTCGTATCCCAAATAATAAGGGTTAATTAGTCAGGTTAATGCTGCCTGTGAACTTTGTTGTCTTTTCCAGTTTACTGAATAAACAGTTTCTTAATTATCTACAAAAGATGGTGAAATACACGCATTGTGATTTAAGTAATTTTGATAATGCTGTCTGAGTTTTTCCTTTCTCTGTCACTCACATCAAATAAAGAGGTCAATTCAACCCATCTCTCTATATATTCCGCAAACAGTAAAACTCAATGATTCAAACCATGGGACAAAAATATCTTTTGCTTTATCTTCAGCATTATAAATGCCTCTATAATAAGACAGGCGAGGAAATAAGAATGGGGCACTGTAACCAGCCCTTCTACCAAGCATCTCTATCAATAGCTACATTGTTAGAAGCCAAGAATGCCATGTTCCTAGAAAAAGGAAAAAAAAAACCTGTTTTCTGAGTAATATATTTAGTAAAGGATCATATTGTAGGTTGACTGTTAAAGGAAATGCACTTAAGCCTAGAATTTTTTGTATCTTTGTCATATGCTACTAAGGAAAATTCAAATGCTTGAATATTTTCTATCTTATTACCTTGGTCATAGTTGTCCTGATATAGAATAGATTGTCATAAATGCTCTGCCTTCTAAATGTATTTGGAAATATTCATTTAATGCTTCAGCTATTTTAATACTCTGGAGGATGATATCTTCCATTATAATTTCTAATATTGTATCTCTTCTCCTGCTATTTCTTCCTGTAGAGCTAATGTCCAAACTGTCTCAAATTACATATATATAATATATATTTATCACATAGTAAATGGCATATAACTATATCTTTTAAAATACTTACTGGGTCTAGAAATTTACTAAATTGTAGCCTTGATAATTTCAAATTTACTTTCCAAATCTGATAAAAATCATTTTTAAAATTCTTTTCTTGGCTAGTTCACTTTTCGGGTGAATCTAAATGACCAGAAGCATTCATAGGTAACTTCCTCACACCGTGATGGGTGGTGCAGGCTGATCGCTCTCTCACTGTACTACGTGTGCAGAGAATCCATGAGGAGTCATAGACAATATTCCACTGTCTCCTGCCATTCTTCAAAGCACATACTCACTGATATTTTGAGTCTTGATTTTTTTCCCCTTCACAGAAACCTATTCTCATTCCTTAACACGAACAAATAATCACAGGGAAGAATAAGAACAAATATGACAATTTTAAAAGGGAGATCTCTAAAAATGAGTACATTTCTATCAGTGTGCACACAAATACAAACATACCAGTTAGGTAGGTGCTTAATTAAGTTTAATGCAAGATGGACCTATCTTAAGCCTTAAATATTTTAGTATTTTATAGCATACCATAAAGTACTTGATTTGGTTAGCATACTAAAAAATACTTTGCTTTCTAACAACTTCTTGTGAAAAGAAAAAATGACAGCAGTAAGAGATTTGTTGAAGGACCTACAGCAAAATCCACTTTTTTGTAGCATCGGGGGAAAAAGCATGATTTTTTAATTTCTCTCTTTTGAACTTTTTTCTTTCTTTATTTCTTCCTATCTCTATTCCCTCTTTCTTTCTCTCAAGAATACAAAATGATAGGAAAAACTATAAAACCTCTCTATATATGAGACAGTCCCCTCTCTGAGACTTATTCCTGGGCTTGCTACACTATTTACAAAGGAAGCCGTCACCTCTTTCCTCTGTCGGCTTCCTGCTATCCAGAGGACCTTGGCTTCCATTCATGCTATTGTAAATTTACAGAGTAGACTTTGTGAAAACACATCACTTCTCTCCTTTGTTCTTATTTAAAAGTTAAATCCCTCAGAGCCCTTTAACTCCTCTGGCGTCGTCACCCACATACAATACTGCTCCGAGATCCTCTCTGGCCCCAAAGGCTGTCCTTTCTTGCAAGACTTTCCACTGTGCCATTTCCAGTGCTGCTCATGGCAGGCCAGTGTCCCTCATCTTCACCCACTGACAAGGCAGGACCTGGCTTGACCGACTCACAGTTTTCAACTTCCTCTGCAGCATTTACAAGAAGAGGCTCTTTCCTCTCATTCCTCTTACACATTTCGGGGCCAGAAGGTAGAGGAAGCTTTTTTCCTGATATCCTAAGGCTGCTTCTGGATCACCTGTTACCTGTATTCCAGTACAAATCCCTGTTATTTTTCTCTCATGCTAGCTGTACCTACACTACAAATACCTCCTCCGCATTTTACTATTTTCAGATAGTTCCCTTTCAGTGATTGAGGATTTATTACCAGCGTCCCAGATTTTCTTTCTACTGTAAAATCAGCAATTATCCTAAGTAACTGTGAGGTACATCTGAATGGCCTATCTGATGCTACAATTTAACACATATGTGAATCCCATTCTAATGGCCAAAATTTCCACTGTTCTTTTACTACTTATTCCCATCATTATGATGTAGTTGCTCTCAAAACTCTGAAGTGGTCTAACTCTGAGAAGTAAAATTCAAATATCCTACTCCCTGAATATTCTCTTGCTAGCTCTTTTACTTGGTTAAACACATCATAATGACTTTTCCATCTAATTGAGTTCACCAGTTCTTTGATTTCTCCATTTCCCAACGTGTATGCCTCATTCCTGCAGTCTAACCGTCTTTCCTTATTTAACATCCTTGGCTAATAACCCTGCACACTATGATTCATCACGCAAAACACTCTCCCATTACTATCTCATTTTTACGTACCTCTTTTCTGCCACCCAAACTGTAATATTAACCCTGAATCCATATTGAAACTAGCTCTCTCTACTCTGCTATTGTAGTTTGTAAGTACCTCTGTTCAAAGGAGTATTCCTTCACTTCATGGTCTCTGAATTCAGCACAATTCTCAGTATTGGTCATCATAGTAAGTAGAATCTCAGTTTCCCAAAGATGCTCACTTCCTAATCTTTGGAAACACAAATACATCAGATTATAAAAGGAAACCGAAATAGTAGGTAAAATTGACATCGTCAAACAGCAGACGTTAAGATAGGGAGATTTTCCTGGGTTTTTCTGATAAGCCCAGTATAATCACCAGGATCTTTTCACTGTGGAAAAGGAAGACAGAAGAGTCTTTCTTGGAGTGATTCAATGTGAGAAAGGGCAGGCATTTGTGCCACTGAAAATAGAAGGGAGGCATAAGTCAAGGGAGGTGGACAGTCTCTAGATTCTAGAAAAGTAAGTGAACAGACTCTCCCTAAAGCCTTGAGCAAAGGATAACACTGGCAAACTGATACCTCAACTTTCCATAGTGAGAACCATGTCAAACTTCTCATCCCAAACGTTGATTAGTTACAGCACACACGGAGCCTAATCCACCTGATAAATCCTATTATTTCCCAAGTGGGAGGTTTTGTTGCATTTTCTTCTGCAGCTATTCCAAGTTGTACTCAACCCATGATTGGGAACAAAGGCAAGTCTGACTGCTTCTTCAGAAGTCTTCAGTGGTAAGGCACACTTTCCCTTAACCTTCCTCCTTTCAACCTACAAATTCATGTGAGGGAACTTCACCGAGTTTTCTGATGTTAGCAATGACATCCTACTTGAAGCATGTCTTTTTAATTCACTTTCTATAGGTTTCTGTACCAGTTTCCATTTCCAATATTCACTCCTCTCAATATGTGAGAAACCTGATACTATTAGAGGAGAATATAATTCTCCTTTTGCCCACAACCAAAACTACAGCTCACTTAATCTTCCCAATCATTCATGATTCTTGAAAGTATCATCTCCACTCTCTGAGGTTTTTCTGTCTTGAATCTTAATACCGAACCCATCCCTGTATCCCTCCACCTCCGTCCTCAGATGGCTACTGAAACTTCTACCACAGACCATCAGGGTGCTCTCAATTCTAATACACATGCTAGCATATTTATTTTACAAAGAAACTGTGAGCAAGTGATATATTATCCTTGGAACTTTGTACTCCTTTAGTACTGAATCATGACTCTCCTTGTTATAATCAGCCTACACTTTCTTTCAAATACTCTTCTTCCTCAACCTGAATCTTTATTTACTTTTTTTTTTTTTTTTTTTTTTGGTGCTGGGGATTGAACTTAGGGCCTTGTGCTTGCAAGGCAAGTGCTCTAACCACTGAGCTAAATCCCAGCCCTCCTCACCCTGAATCTTAAATGTCTGTATCCCTTTGGATTATATCTAGAAGTCTCCTGGAAGGAGCATAGGAGTATACTCACAGGTGAGGCTTCTGGTAGGTGACTGGATCAGAGATGCAGGACACTCATCAGTGCACTAGTTCACTGATGAGCTTATAGTCAAATGGGATTTGATAGATGAAGGCTGATTGGAAGAGTTCGGTCCCCGGGGAGATTGTCTAGAAGGCTGTATTCTCTCTCCTTTCTCCTTGATCACACTCTGCTTCCTGCCCACCATGCCATCAGGGTGCTGTACTTCTCTTCCACCTTGTCTATCTATGCTGGCCTGCCTTGGGCTCAGCGCAATGTATACTAAAACCTCTACAAACTGTGAGCCGAAGTAAACCCTCAATCCTTTGAATTGTGGGTGTTGGGCACTATGTGTCAGCAACGAGAAAGTAACTAAGACACATAGAAATGGTCCATTTTTTATTTTCCATCATGTCTTCATCAGTTCTCAAGGTTTCAGCTTTAACATCACTGGCTTTTCATGTTGATGCTCTGCTTAGACCTCCCCCTGGAATTTTACTCTAGTACTACGACTTTCTGTTGCTTGTCTCCACCTGTATACAGCACAAACACTGAAACAAGCTAAAAATCAATAACCTCTCCTTAAACATGCTTTTCCTCTTTAGTCTTCATTCCAGATCATAACATTTGCATTGACTAAGCCAACACTTTACAAAACTATTTCACTCCCCTTCCTGTCTGGTAGACTCAAATCATAATTTTGATGATTTTGACCTCTAAAATATTTCATTCTTTTATTCCTTCAGATCTAGCTTCTTCTTCACCACCAGAAAACATATAAGAACAGTACATAACTGACTTTCATTCCCCTCTCTTAAATATGTTCAGTGGCTCTGTGCCACTTAAAGGTACAATCTAGACTTATAAATACCTAATCACTGGATTGTTTCTTCTCTGTGTTTGTCCAGTGAACAATACCAACTACTGTGTCTAAAACTGAACACCTGACTCACACAAATCTGTCTCATTATTGCCTTTCTGATTTTATTTTAATAAATACCCTCCCCCCCAATTTCCCTGACCAAAGCCTTCTAGTTAATCCATGATTGGGCCCACCAGGTCTGTCTGATCCTACATTCAATCCATGAGGAATTCCTTTGGGATCTACCTAAAGGTCACACCTGTTATATATGTGGGTGTATGTATATACTGTATGTACAACACAGAATATTGGTCCTGTTTCTCTGGAAAGCCAGAAGGAAACAGCACAAAGATCTAACGAGTTTATGAGACGTATCATATACATTTGCACCTCTGTGTGTGTGTGTGTGTGTGTGTGTGTGTGTGTGTGATCTATATCATTATTTATGAGCTTATTTATAGATTACTTTAAAATTTTATATAACTTGGAGGTTTTTTTTAGATCAATTTGGTACTTACATTTTTCAAACTGTGAAATAGAGAATACTAACCTACAATAATTTTCAGATAATGTTTAGATAAAACTAGGTAAACACTTGATATTATCTAATTTGTTCCTCATCATAATGCTTGGGGAGAACTGCTCCCTTGCCCAAGTTAGAAATTAGATATTTTTTCTTTTGATGGTTTTTAGGCAAAGACTGCTCAAATTTGGGTGTGATCATTTTTTTTAAATTTTACATCATCCAGTGCTGCCATTAAGTACTATATACATTTCGAAAATTCCATTATAATTTTAGCTAAACCACACTAACAAAATGCTAAGTTCCTAAGTGGTGCTTCAAAATGTACATTTATTTGTTTATTGGGTTTTTTTTTTTTTTTTTGAGAAGGGGGTCTTGCTGTGTAGTTCAGTCTGGTCTTGAGCTCACTATGTAGCTCAAGGCTAGCCTCAAACTTGCAGCAATTCTCCCGCCTCTGCCTCTGCTTCTTGAGTTATTTGGTTTTTTCTCTATCCCAGCGATGTCATGTTGTGACAGGTTGCCTTAAGTTTTGGTTCCGGGGAGTCTATTTCCTCTAAATTGGTCTAAAATCTATGCATGTCAATAATTTCACACATATTTAAGCAAATGGGATACTCTATCCCAACGGGCTTTTCCTCTCAAATCTAGTATGTAAGTGCAGGATAAATATTTATAATAACTTGCCTCACAGAACAGCAAAGGTTGGCTGATTTTAAGATAAATAAAAGTAGCTGAAGGAAAGTCCTTCCAGTATTCTTATAATGACAATAGTCTGACAAAATAAACTATTTCCTAAATGTCAATGACTTTCTTGAATTTATTTACATATTTTCACATTATTTTTACACTTAGTTTAACAATTATTTTCAAGTGCACAGTTCAATGGTCTTAAGTATATTCACACTGTTCTGCGAACAAGCCCCAGAACTTTTTAATCTTGCAAAACTAAAATGCTATACCTATTATACAACTCCCAATTTCCCCTTTTCCCAACCCATACCTCTCCCCACCACAATCTTTCTATGAACTTGACTGTGGTAGACACCTCATACAGGTGGAATAATACGGTCTCTATCTTCTTGTCTGTCTTGTTTCTGATCTCCGTTGAACTTTCATCCATAACCAGGTTTGGTGCTCAGCCAACTGCACTATTTTACATCTTTTCCATTAAACTTTCAATCTGTGCACAGCAGGAAGGTGCTCGGTGCAGGCCCTCGGCAGGCAGGACCGGGGTGTGGACTCGTAGTGCAGCTCAGCCTCCTGAGCCAACCTTTACCCTAACTTCTAACTGGAAAAATTAGCTGGCAAAGGGTCCATTCAAGAACCCAAATCTCTTCTGAAGAAGCAACAGGGAAAGAAAAAGAAAGGAGGGAGGCAAGGAGGAAAGAAGGGAGAGAGAGAAGAAAGAGGAAGACACAGGGGAGAGAGCCATATCACTTTCGAGATTATAGAACTGGAAGTATATTACATAGAAAAAAATATTGCTTAGCTACTTCATACAGGTGAAGTTTATTTCTCAGTTGGTCAGAAAAATACAGTAACTCCCAGGAAATCCCTCTTAAATCTTAATATTTCTTTTTTTTTCTTTTTGGTTATCTGAAAATACTCATTTATGATATACATAGACAGACAAACAGATAGGGCCACAACATCTGGATCTCCACACAGTGGCACGAAATGATGCAAAACTAAGTGAGATTTATTTGGAACATTTCCCTGAAAACATTTTTCATATATTTCTAGATTTAAAAAAAGAAGTCTAATATTGTAACTCCAGAAAACTTAATGTTAAAACCAGTACATTATGTTGCAGGACTGGTGCAAAAGTCCTTTGAATAAAACCCAAGTAAGATTCATTTATGCTTCAATTGTGACTTTTTTCATATGCTACAGGGAAACAAAGACTATAAAGCCAATATAATAGAAAGATAGTTACTATTCTTTGATAACATACACACGCAGATTAACAGAAGGTATAAAAAGCTTTTCAAGACCTTGATTTACAAAACACTGTAAAATCCTCAAAAGTGTGGAAGTGTGGCAGTGTGGGCAGTATTATTGTTGTTGTTGCTGGTGCTACCAGCCCTCAATTAAATGCAATGAAATAAAAATATAAATAAATCTCCTATGAAGAATCTAAAATAAATAATTGAATGAATAAAGCAAACAAGCAAATGGCCCACAAAATGTGGACGTTCTAATTGATTTCCTATCGTTTCACTCTAAATCTGCCTTCAGGACGATGCCATAGTGCTGAGGTTTTTCAGGAGACTTCACTACACATCAGCTTCGGGCTTTAGGGTGAAAAGCCAGAGAAGGTGTACAACAGGTAGCAAGTCAGTCTTACTAAACCTACGATACCAGAAGTGAGAGCTATCTTTAAAGCATGAAACAAGTGTAAGTATGTTTATGAGCTCAATTCTACTTTTTATTTCCTTAAACAATTTTTACTCTCCATCATGGTGCTTATTAGTCACACCCTACAAATGAAAACAGAGCTACGATCCTATTTTAAGGGAACAGGAAAGCAGAAAGCAAGGAGTGATCAGCGGCAGTCTGAGAAAGCGAGAAGAGCAGACGTTACCCTTAAGAGTGGAGAAAGAAGAAGGCAAGAAAGCAGCAAAGGACAGAGAATCGCAGCTGCAGAAGACCGTGTGGGTGCGACACAGGGCGCCCCTCATCCAGCGGCCCACTTGGAGGTATCTCCTCCTAAAGAGGGAAGAAGCTTTCTGCCACAACTGATGTGCAGAATTACACACACATCAGAGCCCCAAGGAGCACGTGACTAGAAAGACACACTGCTCTAAAGTGAGCTTCAAGCGCGCCTAAACACAGAGCAGAGCTGCCAAACCACACGGCCTCTCTTCCAGTCTGATAGCACTAAAGTGATTTTCTTAACTGATTGTACTTTGAAATGGTACGAATGCCATTACTAGGAGAGATGGGTCAACTCTGGGTCAAAGGTGAAAATCAGTGATGTCCTATCATTAAAAATGTTTTATTTTAATGACCTAATAGTGCCAATGTTTTTAGTTTTTAGAGATATTTGATAAACTAATTACATTTTTCCTACAATTCTAAGAACTGTTATGTAATGCAGAATGTACAATAAAACATCAATAACAGCATATACTAAAAGATCAATGAAATGGAAATTTAACAAAACAAAACAGCAACCAGTCTTTCCTTGTAGGGCCAGGTGATTTCCTATAGCATATATTAAATATTTAGCCACATAATTTTCAAGTAAAACAGGCAAGCCGTAAAGCATGGAAAGATGGCAACTACAAGCCTTCTGCAACTTTCTATTTACGTGAATTTGAGGAAAAAACAATGCTGTAACAAAACCATAAGGTACATGTTTTAAGGGAAAATATAGCAGGTTTAAGTGTGCAACACTCTCATGTACGAGCCTGACTAAACACCAATTTTTTTTAAATCTGTTTCCCAGATTGTTGCTACAGGCTGTAGCTTGGTGGCAAAGTGCTTGCCTAGCACATGGGAGGCCCTCAGTTCACCAGTACTTAAAAAAAAACAAAACAAACAAACAAAAAAAAACAAATCCAGTTTCCATGTAAAAGTTAATCAGCCTGACAAATGAAGTGAGAAACTTGATAACAAGTGTCAGAATAATTTGCCTTCTTTGAAATTCACAAAATGTAGATTATCATCAACAAATTAAAAAGTAAGATTCTTTTTTTGTCCTTTAATCGCAGGATGCACCCAAGCATTTAGAACAACGCTTGACACTTAGTAGGCAATCAATGCATGTCGTAGCACAAATGAGTAGATTGAATAGTGGACCATGTGGGCAATTATGATTCCTAGTACTCAAGGTAGTTTTCATATAGAACTAACGTAAAACACTCCGTGATTAGATTAAGGACCCTAGTCACATAGGAGCGCCTCAATATTAATAAAATCAATGGAATTCTTCAATGGTTGGGATTTAGTTTTGTTTACAATTGTCAGCATCTGAGACTGTTCAGAGCTAACATTCTGTCTCTCTGTAACAAATTAATACGTGAAACAATCGATCCTAAAGAGAAGAACCCTAAAATAACCTTTGTGGTGTTGTCTATTTTAATTGATAGTTTCACTGGAAGGTTGGTTTTAAGAAAAAGGTAACTGGCACTACACTGAATACAATGTTTTAAGCATTAATAATAACTGCATTTTAAGGGTAAATTCTGTGATGAAAATGGCACAAAAATAGTGAACAACACAACCTGAATATAGCTTGGCAACTTTTCCTCATTATGACCATGGAATTAGAATTGAAATTATAAACTGTAAATAAATTATACATTGTAATATGCCATCATTGCCTATATACAAAACAAAACAAACCAATACAGTGTACACGGACCAGGACAAGAAATAAGAAGATTGCTCTCAGCTTGATATTTCTGCCTGTGCAGGGACTTTGTGGAGAACTACTAATCTGAAGGACTGCTGGATGGAGACTAATATGGAGCAGCTGTCAGAGAGTAAGAAGAAATACTTGACACACGTGCTGAATCACAACCTCTACCTCCACAGCTTGGAAAGAAGAGGAGCAGTGGACCAGCTTAAAGCACGACTGCAAGCATGCGGTGACTCTGTGATCAAAGAAGTCTGGCAGACTCTGTGGCGGAGAGGCAAAGACTCAAGCAGAGCCAGTTTTATAAATAACAGCAGCAGCCACACAGTGCAGTACAGCATGAACGTGCATATAATGCGGAAATGGCCACCAGCCACAGCTGCCCTATCTGCCAGAGTCCATATGAATGGCTATTTCTACGGAAGTGTCATTATTCACAGAAACATCTAAGATTTTAACACAACCACTCTTCACTGGGAAAACATGTGCGGTCAGCTAAGACACCCCAGCTGGTAGTGGTCGTACAGTAAAGCTATTCAAACTTCACTGCCTATACTAGAGTTAGATTCTCATCGAATACTTAATGAAAATAGCTGACTTTTGGTTAATTCATACAATAAATAAATAAAATATTTTAGGGTTAAATAATAGAAGTAAATTGCCATGGTGAGTGCCAGGGAAATAGAACTACTAAATAATTAATTGTTAAAACTAAAACTGCTAATAATAAATTTAGTAAACTTTCATTTATCACAAATAATCATGAAATAAGTTGTATTCTCAAATTACAGTTATACTAAAGGGTTAAATATGACAGAATCAGAATGTAATAGTGTGTATAAAACAAAAATATACTGGTAGCTCTGTGAAATTTAGGCTGTTATAGGTATAGATCATCAGGTGCCCATGTATTTAGTCTAGTATGGAAATAGTAAAAATCTTGTTTATGTGCTTTTGGTTTTATTAACTCCCTCTGAAAAATGTCTGCCCATTACTGGTCCTGCATATCCTGTATCTCCAAGTTTCAATTCAAAGTGATGAAATGGACAAAGTCTCATTCCCTGACATGAGTTCTGAAGTTCTTGTTGTTCAGTTCTGCTTCAAAATCCTGATAAAATTAGCATTTAAAAGAACATTCTAAACTATGTAGAATACAATATACTATACTTCCTAATTAGAAGTCCACATAAAAAATAATCTACATAAATCATACAGTTCAAAATATTTTCCCTCTACAGGTCTCTAACTATCAATCATTAACTTATCCGCCCACTGACACATTCAATGAGCCTGTTTTGAGTCTCA
>PVJO010027323.1:0-19828 GCA_004026905.1 Hystrix cristata | reverse complement strand
CCACTTCTGTGTTTCACAGTGACAGTGTGAATGAAAGAGAAATAGTAGGATTGCGAAGTGATCTAAATTTACTAGGTGTGTGAGCAACCTGGCACTCAAGAAAGAATATTGAAAAATACCCCATCATCTCATATAAAATGTGGCATTCATGCTGAGTTTATTGGCATATAAGAATAGTATTTCATACAGTAATGGAAGAAGTGAAAAGACATACATGTTCGGAATATCGCTGAGCTGAAAGTACAACTGCAAAAAAATCATTTCAACATCTCTGATGCAAAAGATTCCTAGCAAAAGAACCACCGACAGCTGCAAGTTAATAGGTACAATGTCATGGGCATACATCTAACTCCTGAGTACATTTTTCAGCTCAGTTTTGAATAAAGTGATCCTGATCGGCTCATATTAACTTTATTACAGTGCAACTGGCACTATCTTGTGTGTATAATTAATTGCAAGGGCAATGTTTTCTTCAATCCAATTCAAGTGCATGCGACTATAGCAAATTGTCAAAAAAACTACAGTAACTTCTAAAATCCCTGTCAATAATATTTATCGCGGTGGCTGTAAAGTTTCCTTTGGACATATATAATCTGAGGTCTCATTACAGTAAAAGCTGGTGCAGCCAGAAATCTAAGAAGCACTCCTCTCCATGAATTGGCATTTTGATAATTCACTGAAATGACAATTATGGATGGCTGAAATAATGACCTTGAGAAGCTGTAAGAAAATGGTCTGGACAGAACTGAGAAAGGATATAGTATTTTATTAGGGCTGGAATTTTCACAAAATGATACAAGCAGAAGTTGAATCAGAACCTAAAGAATTTGAAAGTTCAAAATCAAGAAACAAGTGCAAGGAATTCCCAGCGGAAGGGAATCACATGAACAGAAACACAGAGATATACGGGGACACACTGGGTGGAGGCCTGTCACCCTGAGACGACCCACCTGGAAATTAACCAACATACCCACTCTCGGTCAGTTGGATACTGTGTGCGATCTCGATGCCTTCAATATTCTATGCTTTTTCAATGAAACATCATGCCAGAAATGTGTTTCTCTACATTTACAGATTTAAACACTTGTTGGTAGAATGAATGTACCTACTAGTGCTAGTTCTAATAGAGGAGATAATCTTTTTGCACTAAATGAACCTATCCACAGGGGCTACAAAAAACCAAATCACACATATTTCATTTGTAGCCTCCTGAAAATACAAGAGTCAAAAATTACCCTGAATTTATTCAAACATTATTTGGTCATGATGTTTAATTTAGCTCCCCATGAAAATCTGTGACTACAAAGGAAATCTAAAAAAATGCTAGAAATATTAAAAATTAGATACGTGAGACTGTTGGCTTAACTTAAGTCAATTATCACATTAAATACATAGGCTAGCAATGATACCTTTAGGACACATATGTAAGCAATATGAAACTCTGTAAAAGATTTATTAATGAAATTTAGCATAGGAATAATGTATCACAGTGTAAATATATTACTACTTGGTTAAAGTATATGTGATTTGTTCACCTTTAAGATAAAAAACAAATTCAAATACGATTTTTGGCTGGCTTACTTCTCGATCAAGTCCGGCTGCCACTGTGATGATATCTCCAGTCTCATTGTTGATTGTAAACATGTTGGGTGAAGGGGTGCTTGGAGCCTGGGACAGGATTCTGTACCTCAACATCCCATTTAGGGCATTTGGATCATCAGCATCAATAGCAGTTACAGTCATCACGTATGTTCCTAGAGACAGCGAACATGGAAAATAATCACTTATTCTGCATCTCACGGTTGCTAAAAAGAAGGTGTATTTCCCATCCGATATGTCCCATTTTTGCCTTTACAACATCAATATTTCATATCATTTAGATGATTAAAGACACCATTTTAAAAAATATGTAAGTCTAGATAGTTGAAAGGAAAGCTGTAAGATAAACATATTTATAAAGAGTCAATTTTTCCATAACTGAGAAGATAGATTCACTCTATGATTCCAAAAAGGTTCACTGCAGGCTCTAATTTATATAAAATGCAAATAAGAAATATAGACGCCATTAGAAACATATTTCATGGCTGCTGATTCCTTCTCTTGCTTGGCTGTATTTTCGTCCGTTAAGCAACAACATTTAGAATGGCATGCTGAGTATGACTCTCCCCAGCACCCGTGTCACTTTCTGAAGGTAAGCTGTGTGCATCGCAGGGCACACTCCATTTCCTCAGGTCATAAGGAGCCGCCTCATGCGTTACTGTTTTGGTACATTGACTAGGGATTTGGCATAGTGCTTCATTTTTTCCTTGGAGATTGAAAGAACACTGTGACCAACTCAGGGATTTTACTTTATTGGACATGTAGGAAAATAAATCTCTAAAGCATTAAGAGCAAATAGGTACAAATTAGCTAGACAAACTGTAATTTAGAAGTCACTAAGAAAAATAGTTACTACTTTGGATGGTTTGTTTTCTGCAAATTTTTCAAGAACTGAATCATGTATTTTTTATCTCCAGCCTATCTTCTTGAGCACCTTGATGCAGGAAATTCTATGCTGGCTCCTCTGAGTCCACGTGGCACACTTTCACCCCAGAATGAACCCAATCAAGACACTAAGTGTATTTACTTTCTCCAAGATGAACATAATTAGTATGTATTGCAAACATATACTCACATAAACAAATTAAAACGAAGAATAATCAACCGAGGCTTGGTTACATTGTTCAAATTTCTTTTCAGAGCTTGTCGCTCTAAACGGGAAATGCTTTTTGATAATGTACCATCTCTACACCTTTATCTTTTTCAAAAACTTCATTTTATATATTCTTATTTGCTTGCCTTTTATTTCTCTTCCCAAGTAGAATGGAAGCTTTTTCAGGGCAGGAATGTGCTTATTCCTGCCGGATGCACACTGCTGGGTCAGGGGCTGGCATACGGCACTTGCTCAAAGGCATATGAGCAATAAATTAACTAACGGTTACGCTGACAAGTACGTTTCTGAACCTTGAGCCAAAATACTAGTAACACAATTTAACTCAAAACATATCACACTAAAAAACCTTACCTGGAGGGATGATTTCAAACTTACAGAAAAACCACAGGAAATAGACTTGTGAAATGTCTTTACTTCTACTGATGACCTATAGTCTTTTGCTTATAGGAAGCTTAAATGGAAATCCATGGTCAAATGCATAATAAATATAGCCTGAATCATTTTATTTTTATCAATTTTGTGAAGCACCATGCTTTCTCAAGTTTGAAGTAATAGAGGGAAAAATATCAAATGATTTTTAGAAACAAAACTTCTGCAGCAAAAAAAAAAAAAAAAGCCAAAGGTTTATCTATTTTTGGAGTACCTGTGTAAGACAAGTTTCGGTGAGGATATGTTTAACACGCTTCAATTATGCTGCATTTTGAAACAAAGAAGAAAGCTACTCTGAAAATGTGACTCAGAAGGAGCCCCAGATGAGCGAGCCTCCGTCCAGCCCTGCCTTCCCTCCAGGCGCTCCTGCCCCCACCTCCCTTTTCTGGGGACACAGAGAAGTGCGCCTGGATCAAGAAAAAATATGTGCAGGGCACAGCTGCTTATATCTAACACTTAGCTTGTGCATAAGGGAGCTGTGTGACGTGATACAGATGCCCCAGGTATTATGTAGCTCAGTTTTAAATGTTATGGCTTCATAAAGTGCAAAATAAATAAATAGCAAATTAAATCTCTCTGCACACCAAATCTTCTCAGGAAGTCTGGCCAAACTTTTACCACTGCTACCCGGCCTCCTGCCTTGTCCACCAGCTTTTCCTACTCAGCAGGCCTCTGTGTCACAGCTATTTGACTGCGATGAAAATCTGCAGGGTAAAATCTGTTCAAGAACCTAACCTTAGTCAAATACCATTTCACAATGGGTGAAGCTTCTCGCCAGTTCTGTTACACTGCTTGAAAAGAGGGTGAAGAGAACATTAGGACCAGCCTGAGAGTCAATGGCCAGTAGGTGGAGGGCAGCAGTCACAGATGTTACCAAGCCCCTACCCTGCTGTGGTTTGTGGATATAAATATAGCACATATTTCACTGTGACATTTTCATCCATGTATGACATCTTGTGGACAGAAAGCCTCTTGTCATCTGGTGATTACTTTCAAGCTGCCCTGGCTGTATCAGTACAATGAGAGGCACCTGTAGATTTACATAAGCTAGCATCCAATTCTCTGGTATATATTTTCAATGACGGACATGGAAGGGGCATACATTTGTATTTCACTCTTCGATCCGTTCTTGGCTTCCTTTTGCCCATTATGAAAAACAAAAATGACACTAAAAGGCTCACACGGTCTCTCCTATTCTTGCTTATATGGTAGTGCCAGTTATGCAAAATTTCCTCAAGTCATCTCCCATTTATTACTTCCAAACTTACCAGGCTTTGATCCCTCAGGAACAGTCCCGTTCCAGACCTGGTGCAAGAACTCAGGTCTGTTATCATTCATGTCGATCACGTTGATGACAATGTCAATGGGGTTCTCCACCTGATTGCCATTAATATCTACCGCATGTGCCCTCAACTGCAAAGGTAATTAGAAAACAAAGGTACTTAGCTCATCTGTCTGTGAGAAGACAACAATATTCAATCACAGTGCTACTCAAGTAGCAAGAACAGACGAAGAGCAGAAAAACAAAAGCTGTTCTTCCCTATGAAATCTGTTAACTTCATATAATCAGAGCAGACACAGCAACAAAACACACTTTTACATATGAGCCACTGTGCTCAGTGCTCACTGGGGTTTAACTCATTTGATCCATAAAGAATCAGGCAGAAATTATTAACATTTGAAGCTGAAGAAACTGGGTTTCAGAAACCTTGGGTGACTGGTGATCACACTGCTCTGTCTGTTAACAGAACCTAGATTCAAAGCCAGTTCTATCCAGCTCCCAAATCCTTTTGTTAAACAACTGTATATGGCAGAGTCAGAGTAACTAATAACGTGGTACTACCAGAGAGGAGTCCGAAAAGCTTGAGGAAATAGAAGAGAATCTAGAGAATTAACTGTACACAAGGAATTTTCACACTAGATTCTGCTTAAATCGTGAAGCCACTTATAAACATTAGAACTACTTGAGTGCATGAGACAGCTGTTCCTTTCTACTGCCCTAGTTCTCAGTTTTAGTGGCATTTTTGCAGAAATTTTATATTATTTTTCCTTTTAAATAAATATAATCACTCAGTTACTCTTGGCAGAGTAGCTTCGAAATCTTTTCATCTAGCACACAGAGATTCATTTCATCCTTTTCAATGGCTGTGTAGTGTTCCATTAAATTGTTTCTTTTTAACTGAAATGCTTCTGTGGTTTTCCTATTAATGTGTGATGCTGGCTGTTGGTTTCTGTGGATACCTTCTATCAAGTTAAAGAAGCACCAATAGAGATCCCTTTTTATTTAGAGGTTACTGAACACATAAGACAATGTAAATTTTATTACTGCTTTTCCATATCTGCTGAGTAATATTCTCCCTGACTTATTTAAACCATCATATTCCAAAGCTACAACTTAATTATAAAAAATACTGAATCTTAGTAGTTATTCTTAATACTCCTGATTCGCCAATTAATTCTACTTTGCTATGGGGGTTGTATTTCAATACACAAGTGGCAAGCATCTGAAAAACAGCAATTTAGCCCAGAACTCCCTGAATATATTTAAGTTTTAACCACAGTAGGTCAGACAGTGAGAATCAGAATACAGAAAGAGATCAGATTCTTTGTATTGATATTATTTATACTCATAAATTATATGAGACTAGACTTATTAGAGACTGTTCTTTACATGCTATTTTAATCAAGTTTCCTTATTAATGCTACGTAGTCTTTGTGAGAGGTTTGGAAGTTTTACTTCTTTCTCTGTAGTTTAGAACAAATTAAAAGCATTAGAATAACTGGTTCCTTCAATAATTTTCAAAGAATAGGTTGAAAGAGCTACCAAGACTTTGGGAAACAGAAATACTAAGTAACAGTACCAAAGTATTTTCAATTTTTCACATGCTCATTTGTTTGCTTAGGTCTAGGGAAATTAGTGTAGTTTAAAAGCCTCAGTAACTTTAAAGTTTGAGCACATGCAGGAGCTCAAAAAGTGCACCAATAAACAAAATAAAAATTTACCAGTAAACACAGGCAAACTCAGGATGAAAGTTTTAATGGCCAAGTGTTGATAAATCAGTGGGGAGCTGGGGAATTAATTCACTCCATGACGCGGGGACAACAGAGAAGACCAAAAGGACAAGCAAACAGGTCTGTATCCTTCCCTCTTCTTTTATTAAAACAACTCCACAGATACTACAATTTCAAATGCAAAAAGTAAACACAAGGGTAAAAATTGGGTGACTGAGCATGTTGGAGTAGGGAAGGCCTGTACCAATTATTTTTAGAAAGCCAGAATGTATGATAAATTTTTTTAAGAATGAGTGTTATGATGCAAAAACTGTTATTCTATAGTAAAAATGATAGACAACATTTATAAACAGATAAAGGACAAAATAAGCCAAGTATTAACATTCTAATTGATAGAAGTTTTTTTTAATATCAGAAAGAGAAACAAATAAATAATCAAAAAGAAAATTCAATGTGTAATAGGAATGGGGACTCACTTTTCTTATAATATTATAGATCTGTTAACAATGCTGTGATCTCTATATTTTTCATACAACAGTTTTGACCTCATTCATATAAATTTGTTCTCATACATTTTCTTCACTACATATTTGAAGGCAAGTATCAACATGTGAAAAGTAATGAGATTTTAGACTATTTCCTTTTCTCCATTGTTCTTTTTCGGCACTATTTTTTGCTTTTTACCAAGAACCTTCATCAATTCTACAAGAAACATTCAAATTATTAAATCAAAAAGCTACAAAGATTTCTGCTGTTACAACTCGCAGTGCCAAGGCCGTCTGACAGGTAAGAGCCACAATAAACTTCGCACACATTTAGAGGAGTAAGAACACACAGATTTATCAGCTGGTTGAAATCTTACATGAAACCGGGCTATCAGCTCGCGATCCAGAGGCTTGGTCACTGACAGCTGACCCGAGATGGGGTTGATGATGAAGATGCCAGTTGGGGGCTGGTCAGCTCCTGGGCCGGTGACACTGTACCGCAGCGAGAGGTTTTTATCCCTATCAGACCTGATCTGAAGATCAAGACAACAATCGAGAAATGAGAAACTAACTGAGCTCATTATCAGAGATAGTGCATACACTCCAAGGCCCTGTTCAGACGCAGACTTGGTTTAGCTCTTCCCAGAATGCCACGGAAATGCTCCTGGCACCTACTCCTCCTTTGGGCCTCTTCCTGATGGGCTTCAAAAAGAGATGTCACCGTGGCCAGAAAGACTGGAAGCAGCACTCACTCACATCTACAAGGATGTGCACTAGGAGCAGTGCAGAGAAGTCAAAACTTAGAAGTGTCAGTTTGGGGAAACTTTTTCCAGGTTAGACCATTTAACACAGCAAAAGGTGTCCAATTTAATGAAAATAAAAGTTGTTTGCCTTCTCTGCATCGGATACAGTCCGAAATAATTGTCTATAGTGGTGTGAAACAGCCTCACGTGGAATTCTAACATAGTGGTTAAGTCTGGACACCAAATGTCTTTCCTTGCATTGTGCTGACAATATTCACTGCAACCAAAGCTGCCCACAGCATTTTAGGGTATCATCTAATAGCACGATTTTTTATTAAGGACAAAGCACATGAGAACAGAGCTTCAAATACATTTTTATACTCAAATGCCATGCCCATGAAAGCTGGCCGCCTTCTCTTCGAAATACAACTACTCCCAGGAAAATGAAGCCAATATAGGAGCAGTCACCGGAGGCCAAACTGGATAGAAAAGAAGAGAAGGAAGACAGGGACAGAGAAGGGGCAGATTGGGCAAATGGTGTTTGTACATAATAAAAACATCTTTATGTATTAGGTAAATAAATTTAACCCATTAATACACTCTGGTTGTGTTTTTTAAAGTTAGATTTCCTATTTTCACATATTCTATTAAGGCAGAACCAGAAAACACCTTTATTACGGAGGTGATACCCATCGTTAAATTGAATTATACATAAACAGAATATAAGACACAAATATGTGCGCTGGAGTACTAAGCTAATCACCTACAGAAACATTTACATTTTAATAACTGGGGATGCAACGGTTTTGTCTTATTGTCCTTTTGTAATAAAAAATGGATTGCCAATTTTACTACAAATGCAAAAAATGACTATATATTTTTTAATTTCTGCATCTGACAGCATGAACCTGCAGTAACTGGGAAAAAAACTTACTTCTCAGATTTGAAAGCCTCTGGTTTTGCACTGCCCCAGGGGTTCTGTTAATGGTATCAGAGGTCATTTTTTTTTTCTTTAAAAAACTCTCAAATGCACTTGATGCTGGCATTTTTAGCAATGATTGCCCTTTATATTTTCTTGGGTCCAAAAGCTAGCTGGAGAGGGCAGGGCTCATGATGGCCAGCTCAGCTTGCAGACCAGGCCTCTCCTGGTCTGTGCTGTCAGTGTGGGGAAGGAGCAGGTGGAGACGCATGCTGGTCTCAGCCCTGTGAATCACCTTGCATGGTGTCCAGGACCTGGGAAGGGCCCTACTTAGAAATAAGCCAGGAGCTAATAAAGGATAAAAGAAGAGGCTTTCAACGACACTATAGAAATTCCACTTACACAAATTTTTTTTTCTTATTTATGTCACAGACTCTATTAAAAACAGCCAGAAACATTTCTAACATATACTTTTTACCATGGAAATAATGAAGATTGTGTCACCCTACCCTGACTAGCTCTTGAGGAAAAGGTCCTCTGGAGTTTTCTGGCAGGTTGATTGGAGGGATGACCCAGTCTCTCTTCTGCCTGTGCAAGGAGCCGCTGTGCTTGGTGGATTGTCTTGGGAATACTATTTCTTCAATTTCATGTGATTCCTTTGCATTAAAACAATACAAGACATTCCTGAGAACTAGGAAAACCATTTTCTGAAAGAATACCAACATTCATGGCTACCTGAAAGCATAGGAATCAGTGGATCATAAACAAAAAGTAACTCCGCGGGGCCTTTTCTTGTCTCCCTATTAAAATAATAGAAAATACCATAAAATTTTGGTGTTGCTCTGATCACTGAAAAATTGAATTCTGAATAATCCGTTATACAATTCAGTTGTGTAAACTATTTGCCATTTCAATAAACCGTCTTACAGAGTAGTTAATATTTAAGCAAAATTTAATAGTACCCTTTTATATATTTCTCATTAGTTTAAACCACAGTTCAGGTAATGTGCTACTGTACATTAAATTTAGATCTTGATGTGCTAAAATATAATTTGAATTCCAAGAGAAGTTTAATAGATACTGCTAAGGAATGTCTCAAATATTTATGACCCTATTAAATTCCACAGAATTAATGCTGTAATTATTCTAAACCTATGTCAGCCACGATGGATGTGGTAAATGGCCCACTTTGCACAGTAAGTATTAATCTCTGCTAGATGTCAACATTTTCTTCTGTTTCTCCCAACATCTGTAGGTGTTTCAGCCATTAGCCTTTGCTACTTCAGTGCAAATACCCAAGCTGGTCTGCCAGAACACAGAGAGCCAAAAACAACAAAAGCATCTCTTCATCCCATTAGTTACTGGTTCTCACTTTATATTACCCCAGTGACATGACTCCCTTTAACAGTTAATAGAGGAATAAATTAAATTTCATGTAATGAAACCTCAACATGAGTATACGAGAAAATGATATATTTTCCTCTGATATATTCATTTCTATTGGACTATGTGCATGTATATCACATTTACAGTTAAATACCAGGAAGGAACGTGTGTGTCTCATTTCTTTCACAGTACAATAAATATGCAAAATACAGTTCATAAAATAAGGGACATCAAAACAAATAGGTGTGTCTTCTCATATCTATTTTGAATTAACTACAAGAACTAGAATATTCAGAAAAAAATATTAACACAACTTTCCAAAGTTATTGTGGCTTGTTTAAAATTCCTAATGTAGGCCTGGGGATTTAGCTCAGTGGTTAGAGTGCTTGCTTGCAAGCACAAGGCCCTGAGTTTGATCCCCGGGACCCCCAAAAAAAAAATCCTAATGTAATGACTTATACAAAGTAAATGCTCAGTAAACATTTGGTAACTTGAATAATACTCTTGGAAATGTACCTTGTTCATTTTATCTTAGCTCACAGCAGCTTCCACCAGAGGGAGTACATCATTCCTTAAAGTCGTATCAGTGCACAAATAATTCATGCTCCCAATTTGATAATGAAGAACCAAGATCAAACCCAATGCTCACTGCCAGAGATGATTTTGTGTTACTACTGTGAATCTGTACTCCCCATCTAATAAATCTGACTCATGACATCCTGCAAAGAATTGTTTATTTTGTGGTTATATTCAACAGCTTGAAAAGCTTCTGAGAAATTTAAAACAAACTACTTCTAATTTAAATTAGATTATAAACATCCAAGTATAAATAAACCTTTCAAATACAATTTCTGGTTACTTAAAATATATTTAGTCTAAGTGTCTTATGAGATTAAAAACACAACAAAATAATTAAAGGTACTGAGGTGGATAAAAATTTAAATACTCGCCATCCATCCATGTGATATGCAGGGGAGTACGTATTTCACTCAGATTGTTAGAAACTGGACTTTTATTTTATTTTATTTTTTTTTTTGGTGTTGGGGATCGAATTTAGGGCCTTGTGCTCGCTAGGCGAGCACTCTAACCACTGAGCTAAATTCTCAGCCAGAAACTGGACTTTTAAACATCAGCTCCGAAGCCATATTTGGATACAATACCTTTGCTGACTCCTCAGTTAAGGTTGGCTTGAGGCTCAATTTTACTGCCACCTGCCACTTTTCCTGGGTCTCCTTGTCCTGGGCATAGACCAGAAATTTAGCATGCTCAGAAGAGAGTGGAAAACTTCTCACGGCATACACCATGCCGTCTTCATCCACCTTGAAGTCTGCTGGCTCGCTACTTTCATACTGTACTTTTCTTTTTCCATTGCAGTTGCTAAAATTCACTGTAAAAGATAACAAATACGTAAGTCCTATGATACTACAAAGGCAAAGACAACTAACACCTAAACCTCTGTTGGGTTCAGGTGCAATTATAAAATGCAGCAGCATGAAACGCAGAGATTTTATTCTTATATTATTAAAGGTGCTTAACGCTATAGAACATGATCAGACCTCCATATCTGCAGATTCTGTATCTGAGGATTCAATCGACTCACCCATCTGTAGATTGAAATTATTCAAAAAGAAAAAAACACCACATAGGTACTGATGGTCTGAATACGTACTGACTTGTTTTCTTGTCATTATTCCCTGCACGAGACAGCACAACTACTCGCAGAGCATTCACACTGTATGTGGTGGTATAAGAAATCTACAGATGACTTAAAGTATGTTGGAGGATGTGTGCAGGTTATATGCAAATACTACACCATTTTCATGCCAGAGATGTGAGAATCTCTGGATTTGGGTATCTGTGGGGTTCATGGATCAAATCCCTCTCTGACACCGAGGGATGGCTACACTGCACTGCAGCTGTAAGTTGTTCCCCGGCATCTCCTTACTTCAAAGCCTTCCTCGCTCCTTCCCGTCCCCTGGACACAGAGCTCTCAGCTCCTGATTTTCATGCTGACACATCTCCCTGATACTCTCCACTCCCTGCTGAGTTCCTCTCATCCTTCATTCCCCGCTGCAGTCACCGGAGGTAGAATTCCTGGGTTCTCAGTCTCCACAGAGCAATCTATGCTCTGCTATCGAATTCACTGCCATGCCTGATACTTGCTAGGCCAAAGGTTTCAGGGCACCATTTCTTAGTTACCTTGCACATTTCCTGGCACATGGTCTTAATAAGTAATTTTTAACAAATGCTTAAAGGAAGGAACAGTAGTACTATGTTTCATCTTTATTAATGTTGAATGCATAGTGGTGTAAAATTGTAAGACCTCATGGTTATTAAAAATGAATAATTAGGAATTCCTGTTCCTTATGGTCCTGAGTTCTATTAAGCAACAACAACTTTACAAATTTTGAAACAAATAAAGATACTTTTAAAATGCCTTAAGAACAGAAGGATTCAAAAGTTTTAGTGTACTAATTACTTCAATCTCACATGCAATGACGTAAAATTGAAACTATGCTTTTTTTTGGTGTGGTGCTGAGAACTGAACCCCGAGCCATGCACAAGTTAGGCAAGCATTCCACCAATCTACATGCCCAGTTCAAAATTAATGTTCCCTTAACTGCAATATCCATCAGTTTGTGTTTCAACAGGTAACAAAAGTTAGACCACTTATTTCTGAAGGTTCGATCTAGAAATATTTAAGACATAATAAAATGACAATAAAAATTAAAATATTCCCTAAGAAAGATTATTTCCTTTGCAGTTCTTTCAAGAAAACTGTATGAGAATACCAAGTAAAGAGATCAAATAAAAATCAATTTTTCACTTCCAAAAAAACCCTAATATTATATTCTGACCATAATTACATAGTATATGCTTTGGACAGGAATTGATAGGTACACATTATAGATATAATCATATACCTTTCACATTTACCCATTATCTAAGTATTTATGGGCCCCATCAACACCCCCAACACAAAAAGAACAGTTCTTTTGCTTTCATTAATATAAATTTACTGAGATATGCACAAGGCCACAGCTGATTAACATGCATGCTTATTTCCCTTAGTAACCATAAAATCCTTGAGAGAAGTAATAAAATAGTTTAACTACTGAATATATTATTTTCCACATAATGCTACATATATCATCCTTCATATTTTGCTCACTTCAAAATGCAAATAAAAGTTGTATCTTAAACTCACTTATGTTAAACTAAAATGTTTGTCTTTGGAGTAGAGGTACCCTAAAAGGTAGCTAACTGCCCCATTTCATACCACCTGACTTAAAATTTACAAATGAGGATCTTTTCTAGAGAACAATGCTATTTACTGTTTATCTTTTATTAAAGACATAAAACAAAGGACTTTGTTCAGAAATCAAAATGATAGACTTTTACCATCTTTGAGTATAAAAGTATAATACATTTTTATATTACAAAAGAAATGCATGATACTGAAGCTGGACTGAAAAACTTATTTACTCTTCTGCAGCTTCTTGTTAATGTTTAACACTCCAGCATTAATCCTCATCAGTCCAGGTTGTTGCAATTGTCTCCCGGGTGGTCTTCGCCCAGCTCCGGGTCATCGTGCTGCCACTGCTAGAGTGGAACTTTGTCATGATTTTCTCCTCCCTGCTTAAAATCCACAATATGATGCCCTTAAACTCTTTAAGCTATTCTCTCTTTCTCTCTTTTTTTTTTTTGGTGCTGGGTATCGAATTCGGGGCCTTGCGTTTGCTAAGCAAGCACTCTAACCACTGAGCTAAATCCCCAATCCCACTAATTCTGGACGATCATGTCAGCTTGGTTTCACTCCCATCATTTTCTAAGACAGCAACCGCACAGTCAGATAGATTCAGTAGCTGCCCCAATCTCACTGCTGATCACATCTACACTGGCCACCACGTCTGCCTGGAACCCTGTTCCACAGCGCAGTGTTGAAGCCAGGCCCAGGCCACTGTCCCCAGGGGACAGTCCACTGAAATGTCCTTCAGAAGATAATAGCCTCTGCCCTCACTGGACACTGCACTGAAATATTATTTTAATTTTTTTTGCATTTCTTGATCATTGAAACATATTAACAGTTGATGTTATTGTAATAATCATTATAATAAATAATGGTTATTTATTAATGCTTTCATGTGACTAGAACTGCTCTCTTGAAGCATAATATAACTCATTCTGATTATCTGACAGTGAGTCTTAGTTCTTTTCTTTCCTATACACTTACTGGTGAGAACAGTATAAATGCTTGTTAAATAGCCACTAATATCTCATATCTTTTTAAAAACTAGAAAACAGTCTGGCAACATAGAAGTATGCATACTGCTATGGCAATATTCAACAACAAAAGACCAACAGGTACTTCAAATAATTTGACTTCATATGTAAAGTTGTCGGGGGTACAAAATATTTACTGAGTGCCAGGCACTGCACGCAATACAGTACTTCAGAATGGTAATATACTAGAAATTTAACAATAACCTCTAGAGGTGGGAAGCATTCTTTCTGTTGTACAGATAGAGGAAAAACACGTAGAGAGCTACCTCTGCCCAGGGCTGTCTGCCCTCTAGTCATTCCCCTGCCAAAGTGCAAAAGGATCAAACTAAACTAAAAACTATTGAAACACAAAGCCTCAAGAACTTTAAAAATAAGGAAACGACAAAGAGGCCTGATAAATACTTGTAGAGAGAATAATGCCAAATTTAGACCTCTGACAGTACCATGGTATAAAGCACACTAAATAGTCACTCTGTAAATAGTCACTCTAAATTGCAATATATGGCGAATGCCTCTGAGGGGGCTGTAGCCAGGGCCCCTAGAGGTGTGATGAGGGTGCGAGCAGCAGAAGAGACAGCAGCTTCTCAGTTACTCTGGCTGCCTGTTCTATTAATCTGGCACTCGGTTACCTGTTTGGATTCATGTGTTAAAGTGCTTGGAAAGGGAAAGAAGGTGCATTTGCAAAGAAGAAAGAAAACGTTCTTTTTTCTACCAAGAGTCACTGGATATCCTATGAATAAGAAGAGAGCAACCTCCGAGGTCTGACACTGGAGTAACACTTGGGAGGAAACTAAGGATCAGTTACTTAAAATCAATTCATTGTTCCACTCTTGTCTCTAATCTATAACTAACATGAATTGGTTTATACATCTGTTTTTTTTTTCTGAAGTTTAAAAACAAATGCCAATTCTCATGTAATCTAGTATTTAAAAAGAAAACCTTGGAAGCATATTCTGATTTAAAGAATATATTCTCTTATTCCTTTAGTATGTTAAAGAAGTACTATGAATCAATACTTCAGATAAAAATAAGTCAACTGTCAGCTGAGGAAGTTTCTCCTTCGCGAAACATTACTCCAGACTTCATCCTGGTGTTTACTCCACCAACAGTGCTGGGCTCACAGTAACGTATTTCATCAATAGCCACATTTTATTATTTTCAAGTCACACAAATTGAAATGCTTGCTATTTTCAATGTGTATGTGAATTCCATTTATTTTTTGCTGAGCAATATTCATTTTCTGTTGTCTTAATCCCCTATGCCCTGGATATAGCTAGGAATATTTTCTCAAATTTGCCAAGATTCAACTCTGCTCTAGGAGCAAGCTCTGAGCCTTATACAAAAGGATTTTCTTCTTAAAGAAACTTAAAAGTTAATGTAGAAAAAGGGGAAATCTGCTGGTATAGATTCTTGAGTATACCTCTAATACAAATTCATAATTTATAGCTTATAGCCCATCAAAAGTTTCTAGATTAAAAATAAAAGTGAGAGTGGGCAGCAATCATTTCAAAGAGGGAAGAAATAGCCAAGAGACATGGTTTCATTTTTAAAATTAGACTTAAAATTTTATTTTGAAATGAAGAAAATAAACATCATGGAACTTTGAATTTTGTAAAAAGAAATACATAGGTTAGTTACTGCAGCCAACTTGTTTCTGTTATTAAAACGTCTTCCTTAAGGATAGTAGATAAGGAACATAGTGAACAAGATTTTCGACTTATTTTTCAAAACATGAGGCAATCTTACCATTTTTTAATGTGGGGCTATTGATGGAGGGTTTCAAGAAACAGTAATGGGAAACACATTTAAAATTATAACCTTAAAAGTGATATTATCCTGTACAACGCTATCACGGTAACTATAACAACATGTGTCTGGCGAAGCTTATTAAAATGTACAAAACAGAATAAACTCTTGTATAATTTGCAGTTTAGTTAACAATAATGCATCGTTACTGGTGCATCAGTTGTAACAGAAGTACCACATTGAGGCAAGATGTTGGTAATTGGGAAATCTGGACAGGTAAGGATATATAAGGAACTCAGTAATTTTTGCTCAGTTCTTCTGTAAAGATAAAACTGGTCTAAAAAGTAAAGTCTATTTTTAAAAAATGTTTCCTTACAGATGATGATCCAAACTGCCACATTATTAGATATACTGAAGGAATGGGTGGTTGTCAATAACTTCAGTCTTTCTAAAACATACCAGTGAATTGCCTCAAACTGGTATTACAGTAGTTCCATATTATAATTGAATTATTTGGAGCTGGAAAATATAATTGAAATCAGTACTCTAGTTACAGTGATACTGAACTGTTGTTTAATGAAAGTCATCATAATATTTTATCACACACGTAATAAATTTGAAATTCTATTCTTTTACAAATAATCAGGGAACTTAAACACTTTTTCTGACTGAGTAATCTTCCTTATATTAAAACATTAATTTTGCTTAAGTCTCAGATAACTTCCAAGTATAAGCTCTAGAATTCTGTAATGTGGAATGAAAGGAAATGCATTTGCTGCACAACAGGAAGAACAAGCTTGCTCCACTGGATGAATCAAACCTAAAACAAGTCTACACACAATTAAATGTCTAAAACATAATAATAAGCAAGAATTTTTGTTGGACTTTTGCATAGTTCACATGCATAATATGCAGTTACTGTGTTCCACCCTATGTAAAACTTTGTAAACATGATTAATACAAAATTAAACACCAGAGAAATAATTATTTTAAAGTACTTTTTTACTCTAAAAGCAATACCTCAAATTAATGTTAACCATAAAACCATAATATTCTTATAAAGTATCAACAGGAAACTGCAGATCTTATACATTAAAGGTAATAGCGGTTAATAGCACTACACAAACCATATGAATGAAAATGTGCAAATGCATACAGTTTATACTTGCATTTTTGTGTCTAAATATGCCTCTGACTTACTATTCTTTCCATCTTAATTGCTATTTTGAGGACTGATATGACCTATGTGTAGATAGCCTCCCAAAGCCTCATGCAGTCATAGATGGGACTTTTCAGAGGCGGCTGGATCTAGGGTGTGTGGTGCTGGGGTTAAGTGTGCGATGCTGGGATGAAGGGTATGTGATTACTAAATTAGTCCACTGATTTGTTTGGCATTGTTCTGTTTTTTTGTTTGTTTTTTGGTGCTGGGGATCGAACTCAGGGCCTTGTGCTTGCAGGCAAGCCCTCTAACCGCTGAGCTAAATCCGCAGCGCCTTGGCATCGTTCTGGGTGTGGATAATGGGAAGGCCTACCCTGGGTTGAGTGCTACCCACCCCCGGGGTATGCAGCCTGGATAGAACATAAGGGACCAAAAGAGGGTTGCGGCTGTCGCTTGCTGCTTCGGCTGCCCTCCAGAATAATTTAGTAGCTATTCTATGATCCACCAATCCTCTTCACACAAGTACAATGGGAACAATTTCGGGACAGCTTGGGAATGCCTATAGGGAACTTGTTGAAAAAACAAGTTGGTATATTTTTTTGTACCATATAATTATGTTAAGAAAAATGAAATATGGAGTTTTGGAGAGTATTTTCACTATTTAATATGCGTCGAACTTTCAACAGCAGCATTTTTAAATGTTTTTTTCCCTAGTACTATAGGGATTGAATCTAGAACCTCAAAATAAGCTACATCCCTAGTCCTTTTTACTTTTTATTTTGAGACAAGGTCTCTCTCTCTCTAAATTACCCAAGCTGGCATTGAACTTGTGATCCTCCTGCTTCGGCCTCCAGAATAGCTGCGATGAGAAGCATGCTTAATGACACATCCGAGCTTGTGTTTATCCAATACGTTTTTAAACAAGTTTTGCGATTCAAACATCAAATTCTTGCTAATTACCATCAATGAAAACTTTATTCACAAAAGTTAGGGGCAGCGCAGGGCAGCATATCACTTTTTCTCCAAATGACAGAAAGTTCTTTCTTGTCATGTACCACAAAGGATAAATTTACTCAAATTCATCTTCTTTTTCTCATATTGACAAGTGTTATGCTGCATTTCCTTGTGAAAATGTAAATGTTTCTTCAAAATATTTCCTGTTAAGCATTTCAGAACTGTGAGTGAAGCTTTACCTCACGCATTCACAGGTATTGCTCTAGTAGTCTTAATTTTTTTTTTCAGGATCTAAAATATAACACCCTCTAAATATCACTAATGAGTCATTTTCATCCTGTTTTCAAAGCAGAGTTTTTGCTTCAAATCTTGAAGATCTGTATAAGTAATATTTTTTCCACGCCTTTGCAGTTTTCAATTAAGTTCATTCAGGTGCTCAAAAACGTTGAGACAAGTTAGCTATTTTTTCATGTGAATACCTTTCCTTTAACAAATCTTCAATAACAGTCATGCCTGGAATCCATTTTTCTATTAGCTGATAAACTCTGGGGGGAAAAGGTGTCTTTGGATAGCATGTGTACCTTGGGAAATATCAATAAATATGGTATTATAATTCCTTACCTTTGCCTAAAGCAGTAGTCATTTATTTAGATTCCTATTTTCATCTCAGTTTATGTGGAATTAAAATTTATGAGCAAACTTTCACATACAAGAGATTTATGTGAATAAAATTTTAAAATTAAACCCTCATGCCATTTATGGCCTTTTTACTTCATGCTAGCAGGGCCGGAGCATCAGCCACAAGTCATGTCTGCTCGGCACCCTGTTTGAAAGTATTCATCGGCCTCCTTGCATACATAATTTGCAGAAGTTTGCTGTGATTTATTTTTTAGAATAAATAATGATCGTCACAGATTCTGTCCTGTGCTATTATCTAGCACATGCAGTAATGCCTTAAAGTCACTGATATGCAATGATACCTTTTATTTAATAATCATCTTGATTAACGCTGTCACTGTGATATGTGACATGCCACACTGACTATCCTGATGGTATTATGTACACATGGCTCATTTTTTATTTCTTCTGCTTCACTGGTTCCCAGTTAACAATGGATGAGGTACGTGTAGGTTAGTAAAATAAAGGATTCTTCAAATTTGTGTGAGGTATTTTGGCTTAAGTATTAAATATAAAACCTTGTAAATGGCTTTTAAAGCTTGATCATAAAGAGGTTTTTCTGCTTTCTGCTTAAGGATTCCAAAAATATTTTGCCTTAAATGGCTGTTTTAAAGTACAGTGCCCATAAAAATATGTCATGCATTTAGTTTCACTTGATCACTTTTGCATGCAAGAAGTCTGACCCGTGTGTGAGAATAATTATAAGAGAAAATGGATTCCAATTTGAGAAGATTATTACTCTATTAGCAAATTGCTGTAGTACTAAATCACTTGGGGATATAGTCTCCTTTTTCCAAGGCAAGTATCAGCATTTGGGAGGCTGAGGCAGGAGGATGGCTTGAGTCCAAGCATGACCAGCCTGGGAAATACTGCAATACACCAGAAAGTCTTTCTAGCCTTCACTCTTAAATTATCGTTGTATTGGGAAAGTAAGTGTGTAAAACTGAAATTTAAAGAAAAATCTGATGGTTGCCATGTGTAACTTCAGAAAACCTATGTGGAAATAACACACTACATACAAATAATACGAAATATATAAATATAATATCTATAAAAATTTAGGAACATCTGCATGTTTAAATGCTTTAAAATAAAGCATATGAAACTTGAAAATTAAACATACAGGAAACTAAACTGGAACAGCTGATAACGATAACAACTAAAATTCTAAAAATATACAAAATAGTAATTTATAATACTCTTACTCAAAATATCTTAATAATTTCTGGGACTAAAAACCATCTTTAGTAACTTATTAGCTTTCATATACAGAAAAACTAATTTAATTCTAAGGAATTTATTTCTAAATGCTGATATGAA
>PVJO010027322.1:8198-19940 GCA_004026905.1 Hystrix cristata | reverse complement strand
ACTTGGGAAGCTAAAACAGGAGGATCACAAGTTTAAGACTAGCCAAGGCAGTTTAGAGAGACCCTATCTCAAAATTAAACAGAAAAGGTCTGAGCTTATATATAGCTCAGTGGTAGAGTGCTATACAAGGTCCTGAGTTCAGTCCCCAGTATCAAAAAAATTTGTTTTATGTGTTCATAAAAAGTAAAGTCCATGGATCGAAGATCAACATCAAGAATATGAAATATATTCTGTCAGGAGTTGTGGTGCATGCCTCTACTCCCCCTACTCAGGAGGCTGATGCAGAAGCATTGCAGGTTTTGAGGCTATCATGAGTAACTTAGTGAGACCCTGTCTCAAATAAATGTTTAAGAAAGGCTGTGAATTTAGTTCAGTGGTAGAGCATTTACCAAGCAACCCTAAGGTACCGGGTTCAATCCCCAGTGCCCCCCCAAAAAGAGAAAACATGAAATTCCTGCATAAGTAAACAGCTAACTTTATTCTTATTTTGTCTTTCATTTAACTAAAGTCAAATTTGCAAAGATTATATGTATCTGTTCTAAGAGTATAATTTAGAGATAGTTGTGCCTAAGATTTTAAATGTAAGTTGTATTATAAAAACAAATACAGTTGGGGATTCAGCTCAGTGGTAGAGCGCTTGCCTATCAAGCACAAGGCCCTGAGCTCGATCCCCAGCATCACCCCCCCAACGCACTGATGAAGGTGGGAAGACTTGCATCTTTTCACAAAAGTGTAAATTACACAAAAAGTTTTGTTCTGGTTTATAAGACTTTGTTATATGGAGATAGAGCCCAGCCGTTACCTGGGTGTGGACCTGGGTTCTCAGGCCACCCTTATCTAGTCAAGCTGCAGTAAGGCGGAAGCAAATTGTTCAGCAAGGTCACACTGCCAGCTGCCTGCCTCCTTGGGCTCAGAGGCTGCTCAGCCTTGTGGTTCCTGAAACCCGGCTCATCCTCTTTCTCCCACACCTAGTCGTCTTTCTTTCCCTGTTTCCTTCTTGGTAAATGACCTCATCACCTTTTTTTTTTTCCCTCCTCATCACCTTTTTTTGAAGAATCCAGCAAAAGCTGGGGAATCATCTTTATCCTCTTTTCCCTTTAACTGGTAAAGGTGTGTCCAACCTGCAGGCTGCTTTCCTTTTTTTAATGTTATAATAAAAATTTTTAAAAATAAAGCAGGTTTTCCTTGCAAGCACGAGGACCCGAGGTCGATCCCCAGCACCAGTTTTGTTACTAAGGTGCATTAATTATATTATATACTTTATGTGATCCAAGACAGTCTGTCTCTCTTTACTCAGTACAGCCTTGGCAAGCCCAAAAGTTGATACCTTTTTAAAAATATCCCCCCAGCCTGGTTGATGTAAAAGTATTTCTTGGATCCCTTCTACTCTGGTCCATGCTACTTTTCTCCAACTTCACCAGTGCAGGAGCCTCCTAATTAGTCTGCCATCATCTGCTTTGATCCATCTCTAATTTGGTGTTATCTCCTCTTTGCTTAGAATATTACAGCTTTCCATTGTTCTCGGGATAAAGACCAAACTGTTTCTGAATCCCTCAACTCATACTCCTTCCTCTTTCTCTCTCTGCTGTAGCTACACTGTAGTCCCCTTATATCATGAGCCTTCTATATGGAATGCTTTTCCTTTCCCACTTACCTGTTTAGTGCTTTTTAAATTTTTTTTTTAATTTTATTTTAATGGTACATTTTCGATATACATATTGATAACATTCATCATTGGGGATTTGTACCTGTACAGGATACCTTGTTGCTTTTTTTTTTTTTTTTTTTTTTTTTTTTTTTTTTTTTTTTTTTTTTTTTTTTTTTTTTTTTTTTTTTTTTTTTTTTTTTTTTTTTTTTTTTTTTTTGAGACAAATTGTGTTAAACTATCCAGGCTGGCCTCAAACTTTCAATACCCCCTGCCTTGGCCTTCTAAGTGCTGACATTACAGGCATGTGCCACCACTCCCAGCCAACTATTTTTTGAGTGAATGAAACAGTAAACTAGTAAGTCAAAATTTGGAAAACTTAAATGTTCCTCTTTGTTCTTTCATCCATATACTTGTAGCATTGTGGTCCATTCTGAAACTTTGGCTTAATCTTGCAGTTTATATAACAGACCAGTTAAGAAGATCTAAGAATAAGACCCAATGCCAGGAGAAACAGGAAGAAGCAGAAAGGCAGCCGCCATAACTAGCCAACCATGTTTTCCAAGGCTTGCTTCTCTCTCCTACTGGTGCAGTTTATTTCCCATCAGTTACATCCAGTAATGACCAATATACATACCGTAATAGATCAGATACTTTCTGTCCAGTCCTATTTAGGAAAATCCAGCCTGTGGAGGAAGGCTTCACTGTCTCCTAGAATCTGTTTTTCAGTTTTACTTTCCCCAGGTGATCTTACATATTAAATTGTCATGTGATTTTGAATAGGTCTATCTATAAGGTTACTGGTTTCTCTTCGTTGTTCGGATTTCAGAACTTTGTGGGTAAGGTATCTTCTGATCATTTGTGGTATTATTTCTTTCAGCATGTACAGTCTTTGCCAACAGAAAAAATTACCAAGAAACCTATTCCAGATGAGCACCTCATTCTGAAGACCACATTTGAGGACCTCATCCAGCGCTGCCTCTCCTCAGCCACAGATCCTGTATGTATTTTGTTCTCATATTTTGCTTAATTAAAATAATCCTTCATGGAGTTCTTCTATAATTACTGCTTGAAGTTCTATAAGATGTGGTTCTTAAAATGATTGCATGGAACTAATAAAGCTAAAAACTTATAGAGATATGTTTTTTTTCTTGGATATAAATATATGTAATCTTATAGTATCTCCAGGATAGGTAGATTTGTCCTTTTCATTTTACAGATGAGGAAATTAAGGCACAGTTAAGTCCTCTCATCTGAGATCAGAGCCAGCATTTTAGCCCTGAGAGTCTTGGCTCCAGATTTCTACAGACCTCCTGTTTGGCACACAAATAGAATGTAACAGTAGTCTGCAGGAAACTCCAGCTTGGGGGTTCTTTCTGAATTTACAGCTGAAGCTTTTGAAACTAGATAGATAATCTTTAACTTTGTAAAGATCTTAAAGATAGTTTACTATTAGAGATACTGAAGTTGTTTCCATAGTTAAAGCAACTCATTTTCATTTACTTAGAAGATGCTGGTGTATTGGCAAAGACAAAAACTCCATAAAGCCAATCTTGTTTTAAATGAGATTTCATTTTCTGCCAACAAATATCAAGTATATTTATTTTAAGTCATTGGCCACTTGTCTACTTGGAAAAGACAGCTTCTGGAATTTGTTGTTTTGTCTGCCAGTGAGTGTTAGTATGTGCAGCCTTCTGCTAGCCTTGGGGAAAGCAGTTCCTTTTACTGAAAGTTTCAGGAAACCAAGGAGTTGACAGAAACCCTAGCGCTGGCCTTCTGGGATGGATAGGAAGGCCAGGCTGGGAAACAGGAGAGCTGAAGAAGTGATAAGCAGATATGCACTGTCCGCTAAGCGGATTGCTTATAGTCATTTGGAAATGGAGGCATCCTAATAAGAATGTGGCAAAACTCCAATCCTCCCTCAGGCATAAGGCAATACAGAGAGGTTGAGAGGACACATAATGCATGGCCCAGTACCATCAATTCTGGTTGCATTTCACCTCCTCTGGGTCGTCATCTCATCTTCCTGTAATAGCTGGGAAGTTCTACTGTCCTGCCCTGCTGTCCCCTTACCTTGGGATAAGGCTTCCATTTATAGCTATGCTGTAGGGATTCCCTTCTGCCAAAGTCTCTTTTAATCAGTAGTTAGAATAATTTGTTACTCTTATTTTCACTTGAGTTAGTCCAAACACCACAAAGTGATTTTGTGGCATAATCTAGCATGATCTTATGTCTGGTGGCCTCATCTCTCCTTTGTCTTCTCTAGACCCACAAGCATTCATTCCTTCCTCAGACTCACCCAGAGGTATCAGCGTCAGGGATTCTATTCCTGCTCCTCCTGTCTGGAAAGCTTCCCCCACAGGTCTGCCTTCGCTCATGCCCACACATGGGAAAGAAAGGCTGCCACTCAAATGTCCTTTAGCCATCAGGCTTTTCTTACTGCTCCCAACGCTGCTGGCCCCTTGCTCCGTTAACTTGTCTTCATGGCACTTTGCACCATCTGACTCACAGTGTACTGTCTGCTTAGTGTCTTTTTCCACCCAGTAGAATATGTGCTCTATGACACGTAAGACTTCCCGACACATGTCATCAGTGTTCAAAAAATATGAAGAAACAACATTACGGTTGTGTAATATAGATCATTAAGTTAATCACATTGTACTTTTTAAAATAATATTTTTAGTCTTAGAATAGTTTTTCTCTCTACACTTACGGTAGTGGGATAAGAAGGAAAAAAATTATTACTTCAGTAACTTTAAGTTGCCAGACAGTAATTTCCTTTTCCTTGCTTGGTGCTATAAAGGCACAAAAAGAGGCAAGATTGAGCATAAACAAGTATGAGCAAGTGTACAAGTAGTAGTTTTGAAAGGTTAACCAAGGTTCCACAGTTCCCCACTGTTTGCCTCCTCTCACTCTATAACTGGTCTTAAGACCTTCTCTTCTGTGGGACACTGACCCACAGCTGCCTCCAGAGGCCCATGACTATAGCTCAGTTTCACACACACCTGCTCAAGTAGTTTGCAAGGTCAGTACTCTGTTCTTAATACTGGAAGGAAGTTTCATCCTCTCCCCTCCCTACCACCCTGCCCATGATAGATTACTGATGCCCATTCTAAGCATTTCTTGATGCTGGTTGCCTCCATTTCTTTGATAAAAGGAAGCTGTTCAACATCTTGAGTGTAAGGTTTAGAGAAATGAGATAGGGGAAGTTTTGTGGATAAAATGTTCCAATATAAATCTGTTTTTCCTATCCTGCAGCAAACCAAGAGGAAGCTAGACGACGCGAGCAAACGCTTGGAGTTTCTATACGATAAACTTAGAGAACAAACAGTAAGTTTTGGGGGGAAAAGTAGAATTTATGGTAACCAGCTAGTAAAATAAGCATCTCATTAGCACTCTTACTCAGTCATTTTGGTGGGAAAATTGTTGTGACAGTTACAAAATGGGTTCTTCTCTGACTATTCATCTGAATCTTGAATTTTATTTATTGGGGGTGAGAGGACAGGACAGAGGAAAGAGATTCTAACCCTTTTCATAACAAAGATTAGAAAACAAACTGGCTTGTATTGGCCCTAAGGTAACTGATGTTTTGCTGTCCATGCATTGAGAAATCAGAATCCAGGCAGGTCCTTTGTTTTCTAGGGAAGAAATCTGTAATCTTTCTCATATTGTAAGACTCCTGATTCTTTTCTACTAGAGCAGCTGTTACACAAAGGCACAGCCAGCTGCAGCCCCCAATGAGCAGGGTGATATGCTGTGTGAAAAGAGCCCTTAGCTAGGAGTTGGGCACTAGCCGTTCTTGCCCTGCCCCTCCATTCCTTTCTAGGATTGTTTTATTAATGAAACCCTGAGGGTGGGAAAGGAAAAAAGAACTGGCACTTTTATATTTTTGTATTTCAGCATTCTTCCAGCCTATGCTCCATACCCAATCTCATCAGATAAAAATATCTGTTTCTCTCATGAGAGCCAAACCAGAGAGAGTTGATAGAACAGTTGAGGGGCGTTTCTATCTAAAGTATGGACTGTGTGCCAAGTGATGACATGGAGAAAAATGCAAGCTTCGTGTTTTCAAGAGATGACAAGGCTGGGCATGGTGGCATGCATCCAGCAACTCAGGAGGCTGAGCTGGGAGGGTCGCTCAAGCCCAGGAGTCTGAAACGGGCCAGGCAGCATAGTGGGATTCCTTCTCAAAAAGATGACAGGATTATAAAAAGCAGTTAAGAACTGGTAAATTGAGTATATGGTGAAGTTTATTGCCCTGCTAACAGAAGTAGATCAAAAACTCAGAACTCAGTTGTAGATAAAATTGGGTCCTTACCTTAAGATACCATGACTTAAGAATTTTTAATGTCCTTCATATACTTAGGAAAAATTTTAAAAGGAATGAGGCTCTGTCTAAAATAATTGAAAAGGTACTTACGTGGTAAGAAATACTAGCATTTCAGCTTGGGGGAGAAAATCTGGCTGCTTTCCTATAAGAAAATGCCTGGTTTATTAGATGTGCATAATTCATATATAACTTTGTTGCATAAATCATTTTGTCTTTGTTCTGCTTTGTAGCTTAACTAATGCTTGGTCCAAGAAACTACTTCTAGAAATACTTAATGGTCATACATTTTTAAAATTATTTATTTCAAGCTCTACTTAAATATCTAAGTTTAATGTTACAGAGGGTCTCACAGGAAGTTCTCCCTTAATTTTTCTCTTGGTTGCACCTTTATTTCAGCTTTCACCAACAATCATCAGTGGTTTACACAACATTGCAAGAAGCATTGAAACACGAAACTACTCAGAAGGTTTGACCATCCATACCCACATAGTTAGCACCAGCAACTTCAGTGAGACCTCTGCTTTCATGCCAGTTCTCAAAGTTGTTCTCACCCAGGCCAATAAGCTGGGTGTCTAAAAGGACAGCTGTACTCCCAGCCAATATTGTCAGTTTTCCAAAGAAATATGTTTAAAGAGAAAATTGTAAGACATGGACCAATCCTCGTTAGCATGTTTCCATAGCAGCCAGTAAGCATTTGCATTTTTTCTGCAGATATTCACCTTAGAACTGCTCCAAACTCTGGTGCTTTCTTTTGTTTTAATCTTTTCTTGCCCATTATGATTTTCCTATTCTGCAAATAGCATATTTCTGGATTACACATAGAATGGTTCTTGAGATTTCTGACAAATGTGGTTTTTAAAATTTCACTGTATTTTTGTTTTTGAAAAATTGCATCTGGTTATGCATAAGGCAGAGCTAAAACTAAATTTCTTTCATGTTCTCCCTACTTTATCCATGTCAATCAGATTAAAGTGTGTAATCCTATTTTATGTGTATATAGTCTTTTTTTCTTTTTTCAGTGGTGACTGGGCTAGAGATACAGCTCAGTGGTAGAGGGCTTGCCTGCCATGCATAGGGCCCTGCATTCAATCCCTACCATCACAGGGCAGAAAATGACTGCTCACAGCAATTTAATCTCTGTTTCTTGTATCTGATGCTTTACCTTGGAATTGAACAGATAACTACATCGAGAAGTTGCTACGTAGGTTTCACCAAGTATTAATGAAAAGTGTAATTGCTAGCTTTAAATATCTGTAGGAAGAGACTCAGTATTTTCATCTGTAGGGTATATTAAGCTTTTTCCTGTTACTAAGTGTTTGTAATATCTATTCGGGCTCAAGATTTAATTTTCTCCATTTTATAGTCAGAAATCTGCTCACACATTTTCTGTAAATTACTTGTAATTAATCTCAGCAGCTTGGGAGCCTGAAGCAAGAAGATTGCAAGGGCAGATTAGGCAATTTAGGGAGACCCTGTCTCAAAAAATAAAAAGGGCTGGGGATGTAGCTCAGTGGTAGAGTGTTTGTCTACTACACTCCTGCCCAGATTCACTCCCTAGTACCACACATAATCAATAAATTCCCTATAGCTGTGAGGTTTCAGTTCAGAAAGAAAACTATTTCAGTCAGCCTCTTGAATCAAAGTTGAACATTTCCAGCCAGTTCTTCTGTGAAGTGGTTTTATTATAGTTTGTCTTAAGAGCATTGTGGTAAGGAGAAAATAGTCCTTGTAGGATATGAAGAAGGATTAGGTACTAGTTATTCTCATTGTTGATCCTATTCTCAGGATTGGAAAGCTGAAAAAGCAACAGTGTGACCACCGTGTAGGGAGATGTGCTATTTCAAGGAGTAAGAGTGGTTCATGAGGCTTTCTTAGTGCCTGAGTGAAATAGTTCTTGAGAACTTCTCAATTCACTTTTAGGAATGAACTCCCCTTTTTTAAAAAAAATGCACCGGGCCAGGGATTTAGCTCAGTGGTTAGAGTGTTTGCCTCGCAAGCATGAGGCCCTGAGTTCGATTCCCGGTACCCAAAAAAAATTAATTAATTAATTAATTAATTTTAAAAATGTACCAACTTGACTTTTTAGCTCAAAATAGTTTTGTAACAAAAAGGGGGGGAAAGTATCTGGCTAGCATCCATGTGTGTGGGAGTCTCAGGAGTGGGGTGTCTGGACCTATAAAGTGTCTCCTGTGCATTTGGGAGCGAGGATCGCTTCCACTAACTGAACCTTTCAGGCTCCACTGGGACGGCCGGCTGGCTTCCAGTGGTGGTTTTTACTTGCTTCCCTTATAGTTAGGATTTATTCTCTGGCATCATTTTACAAAAATGCGAGTTCCCAAAAGATAAGGAACAAGATGAGGTGGCATTAGTGGAGCTCTGACCAGCCCCAGTGATTTCAAGAGTGTAAGTGCAGAAAACTGTCCCTGCCATCTGAGTGGCGTCTGTGTCTGTTTCCAGTACAGCATTGTGGTTGTGGCCACCATAGAGCCGCTCCTTGCTGTGACTTATAATCTGGAGGGCTTAAAATGAAGGGAGGTAATATGGGCTGAACCCAGCATTGTTTCTGTCTCTAAAGTGTGAAGACAAGATTACAGAAAGAGTAGTTTGTTTTTCTGAAGAAAACAGCTTTTAAGTTTTCTTCTTGAAAAAAATAAATTTCAACTTAATTTTGCAAATGATTCACTTTTTCATGTTTTCAGCGCAGGGTGATATTATAACATACACCTCCGCAGTTCTGGAACCTCTGAGTATCCTTACATAAAGGTCTCAGGAGTTATACAAGTGATAGCTATTGAATTTTGAAAAGTTACAGCTCTGTTTTCTACCCATGATGTTATTTCATGTATGATGACCAGTCATTCTTTCTGGATCCCAGATCTTTTCAGTTTTCTTTATATGTTTTCTGCTTTTGTTTGTTTTTTAACCCAGTTGGTACTAAAATGAGGAAAAGATATGAAGGAAGCTGCTGGGTGGGGCCAGGTATTGCCCCCCATATCTGGGGTGCTACACTGGATTGGGCGGGACAGAAGTACTCTGAGCCCTACTGGGAATCAGTACATGTGGTGGGATATAGAGCTGATGGGCATCTCAGTAGCACAGAGGATGCCGCAGATCACTGGCAACCAATGGCACCCTGGTTATCTAATAGCTGCCTGGAAGATAAAGGAAAGGACAGTGACTGGTTTAACACTTCTGACAATCACTTGTCTCCTGACCAGATTTGACAAGGCCATCTCTTGACTTTCTTGCCGTGGTGGAGACTTCATTTGGAACTGTCATGAAGTTTGGGCAAATAGCATGTTCACGCATATGTACATACATGTATGCACATGTGCACGTATGTGTACACAATGTGCACTGCCCTCTGTTCTGTCATCTCACTGCTATGGTGGTCACACCCCCAGGTAGAGCTCCTGAGTAATCTTCAGGGGTGTCTCTCCCAACCTGAAGAGGCCAGGATCGTCAGGTTGGTCAATAAACAAGGAGAAATGCATAGTCTTAGTAGCAGTTCGATTGTATGTATAAATGCCCCAAGTCTTCCAACAAGTGTACATTACAGAGTAAAAGCAGTCATTAGCTTTATTTTTCCAGTATACTTGTTTTATCTACATTTCTAGAACATCTGTCCTGCTCGTTGTGGTAACTGTGCCTGTCTGTGCCACTCATATGACATAGTGTGCTTGGATTCTTCATCGTGGCCCAAGTGTGCCATACTTTACTTGCCAGTTGTTTGCCTTGTCCCCCCAGGAGGTGTGGAATGTATGGCTTTTTTTTTTTTTTTTTTTTTTTTTTTTGGTACCGGGACTCAAACTTAGGGCTTCATACTTGCAAGGCAAGCACTCTAACCACTGAGCTAAATCCCCAGCCCAAGGGATGTGTGGCCTTTAGGATGGTTGAAGTAGACCTTGACAAAGCTAATAAAGTCAAACAAATGAAAATGTGAAATAGGAGCTGGGTTAACTGTGTATGTGTTTTGCATTCTGGATTTTACATTGGTTTCCTGAAATCTGTCAAAGTTTTTATTTAGCAAACAGCACTAATGCAGTTATATCTGAAACACCAAGAATGACTTAGTACAAACATTGTTACTCAGTAATATCTAAAACATTTTATTGGAGCTACAGCCCCTGTTGAATTTGAGTTTGGTTTAGGCGGACATTCCATACACCGAGAAGCCCATTGTAGGCCTGTCTCTGTTTATTGCTGGTGCCTTGTCATTTCCCAGTTACTTGATTTTTGTGTATCAGTGGGAAGGAGGGGGCCTCAGGACTCCTGTGAAATAGAGGAAACTTTCCTATTTCAAAAAGATACACAGACTTTGGGATTTTCAGTTCTTAAATGCAAAGTTAAACCTAGTGAAACGTGACGGAAAACACAGTCTCTGCTGTTTCTCTGAAAAGCTGTTTCCTGGATCTGGAAAGTAGCATCCTCCGGATCTGGAAAGTGTTGTCTTTAACTTGAGTTTCTGTACTTCAGGAAACATTTACAAAGCACTTGATGGAGTTCAGTAGAAATTTCATGTCCAGATAGATATGTTTCCAGGTAGTCACGAAAATTAGTAGGGAACCTAACTTAGGAACAGAACAGGCTCCAGCTGGACTGGAAAAAGAAAGTTCTAGACCATTGATGGCAAACCTTTTAGAGCTTTCAGTGCTACAAACAGCCTGCTGTGGCACGCCTTCCCTAGGTTCATCACCATTGCACTAGACCCTCAGAAAAGTAAGAGGCGAGTGAATACACAATTTAAAGGAGCCTGAATCATGGTCTTAGGGATGACCAGTAAGTATGATTTGGTTAATGATGAAGTTGTTCCATCCTGTATTTGTCCAGTAAAGAACTACTCGATCTAGGAGGACTGGCATGAGAGTATAGTGGTGTTTAAGACCAGATTTCAGTAATAGGGAAAGCAACTGTATTAGTCAGTATTCTCTAGAGAAACAGATACAATAGTAGATACATGAATATTTAAGAGCTTACAGTTTGGCTTCCTCCGGCTTCTTACAAGTCAGGCGTGGAAGCGTGCAGAGGGTCCGTCTGCAAGCTGGAGATCCGGAGGGCCCAGCCGAAGGTCTGGAGGTCCGAAGGATCCAGGCGAAGGTCTGGAGGCCTGAAGGATCCAGGCGAAGGTCTGAAGGATCCAGGCGAAGTTCTGAAGGGTCCAGGCGAAGGTCTAGAGGTCCGAAGTATCCAGGTGAAGGTCTGGAGCTCCTCCAAAGGAAGCGAAACCGATCCCAAAGAAACCGGCCGGGCTAGATTCCTCTTCATTCCCCTTTTATACCATCTAGAGAATGGGCCGGCCTAGGGTGGATCTTCTACACCCTGGGGTGTAGAATTGCTAAACCAATTTAGTTAAGCTTCTCTTACAAGTTGACACAGTCAATCAACCATCACAGCAACTATTTCCCTCTGAATATGTCTCCAAGCCAAAAATGACCTTCTTCTGGCTACCTTTTTTCCTTAAGGCTTTTGGGAGAGAACGAGTCAGTTTTTTTGTCTGTTTGTTTTTGCTACTGAGGGCTGAATGCAGGGAGCACCGAGCTCCAGTCCCAGCCCTTTTTATTATTTTATTTAGAGAGAGGCTGTCCCTAAGTGGCCCAGACTGGCATCAAACTCGTGGTCCTCCTGCCTTCGCCTCCAAAGTGCAGGGATGACAGGCGTGTGCCACCACCGGTTTTAACAGGGCTGCATCTGTCACAAGTGAAGGTTCCCTCCTGATGGGTTCAGCTTGGGCACCCTGATGGGAGTGAGCTCATGTGTACTTGAGCCA
>PVJO010027321.1:0-19823 GCA_004026905.1 Hystrix cristata | reverse complement strand
AGTGTGCCCCATAATAAGATCTAGACTAAAAACCCTGGCGAATAACACATGGGCATCTTGTGAATTAGGACGACTTCCAGGATAGAACATATTGAGTTATTTTTACACATTTAATAAATAGTCCATATCCAAGTTCATGTTTTTTTCTCTCTAAGAATGAGTCACTTGCTAATACACTGTTGAATATAATAATCTTTTGGTAACAAATTATGTAGAAGATACAATCCTTGGTTGAGGATATCATTTAAACAAGATGGCAAGAGTTGCAAAGTAGGATGTAGCACTCAAACAACAAAATATTTCATATATCTTTCAGGCCATGATTCCACATGATAAAGCATGAACAAAGTGTATGTTTACTGTGATATTTTTATATTTTCTTCCCTATGATATTATTCTGCCTCTTAGATTTTATTATTCTATAGGCACTAAGTTAAGCTTTACATTCTCTGGTAAATTTTTGCCAATTTCTATCTCATAAGATTATTTAATGGTTTAGATCCCAGTTTCTACAGAGAAACAAAACCTATTAGAACCAATAGGAGATTTTTGTGGTGGTGGGCTTAGAAAGAAAAAGACAGAGAGATTTATTATCAGGAATTGGCTCATATGTTTATAGAGCCTCGGAAGTCCCTCAGAAAGCTGTCTGCAAACTGGATACTCAATTTGAAATTATAGTCTTACTTCTTGGTCTGTAAAGATCCTTACTGGTTGTGGTCCCAACTGACAATTGAAACATTTTATAACTGAGATATTTTTCACAAAAATGTCACTGTCCTTATCTATAACTGAACAGGTTGTTATAATGTAAACATGATCACAACTACTGTGTTCATATTCAGTAGTGGAATACTGTTTGCCAAGTTAGTGGCTTACTATTGTTTTAGTTTTAGGAAGTGTAGATTTACTTTTTCAACAGATGTCCAAATACCTCATTCACACATGCAATGATATTATATGGAATCCATCCTATTCTATCCCTTTCCCAATTGGTCAGTGTCTTAAGGCCAGAGTCCAAGTGAGTAATTCTTTCACATAGTTCATTCCTAGGACACTCATCTACAGCGGAGGTTTTATATGAGGAACAGTTTTGGCTGTGAGTGGTTTTTCGCAATATCTAGAAACAATTTTGGTTATCACAACTTGGGGGTGGGGGGAGATGCTATCACCATCTAGTGATGAGAGAAACGGTGTTGTTGCTAAAGATTTTATAATACACAGAACACCTCCAAACCTGACAGAGAAGTGTCCAGAGTTCCATTATCTATGGAAACTGCCAAGAACGACATTAATTTGTTCGAGTGCTGGTAACGAGGCAGAAAGTTTAAGAATGATAGAAGAGTACGAAAAGAAGGCAGTAAAGAAATCAAGCAAATATGAGAAGTGTGATGCCCAGAAACAGTAATCTGAAGACCTGGTCTTCAGCAAAAGCTGGGGAATTAAGTTTAAAAAAATTTGGAAACAAATTCTCTGAATGTCACCCTCTGTTCTCATACGGCTTGTACACAGCTAGGCTATGTGCATAGCCGAGTTCTTAACAAAGCTCTGCAGGAAGTATATGTGGATATGACAAAAAGTGAAGGCTTCTTGAATACAGTAGGCCTTTTAATGACATTTTAGTTCCTGTAGAGAGCAACAGTCTGAGAAACGATGTGAGAAAACTCTTGCAATAATAGCACATATATATCTAGATAAGATATAAAAAAAAAACTATGAGAATCATTTTACAAACAGATAGATTATCCACAAGTTAATTTCTCTTTCTTTTTTTCTTTTTTTTATTGTTTTTTTTTTTTGGTGCTGGGGATTGAACTCGGGTCCTTGTGCTTGCAAGGCAAGCACTTTAACCACTGAGCTAAATCCCCAGCCCTCTCTTTCTTTTTAAATTTTTTAATAATATAAAATATTATTATGAAAAATAATTTTTCCAGAAAGTGGAAACCGAGGATTAATTTTATGTGTCAGCTTGACTGAACATGATGTCCAGTTATTTGGTCAAATATTAATCTTTATGTTGTTCTGCAGGCATTTTGTAGATGTGCTTCAAATTTAAAATTAGCTGACTTTAAGTAAAGGAGATTACCCTTGGTAATGGGACTGTGACTCAGTTAATCAGTTAAATAGACTTGAAGAGGAAAAACAGATTCCTCAGAGAAGGAAAAATAATTGCTTCAAGAATATAACAGAAATTCTGCTTAAATTTTCAGCCTACCAACCCCTAAAATTACATCAGCTGATTTCTTAAAATTCTTCTCATCTGAGAGAGAGAGGAGAAAGAGAGGGAGAGAGGGGAGAGAGAGAGGGTGAAAGAGAGGAGAGAGAGAAGCAGAAAGAGAGAAAAGGAGAGGGGGAAAAAGAGACAGAGATACAGAGAGAGAAACAGAGACAGAGAGACAGAGACAGACAGACAGATATACATAGACATCTCTCCATACCAAAGTCTTCATTAAAACAAGAGCCAGTATTCAGTTGTCCTTGATATCTTAGTCATTTTTGACTGCTACAAGATTTCATAGATGAGATGGCACAAACAACAGACATTTCCTTCTCACATTTCTGAAGATGAGAAGTGCAAAATCAGGGTAGGAGCTAGTTCCCTTCTGGGGTAGGGCCCTCTTTCTGTCTTGCAGGTGGTAGCTTCACTCTGTCTTGTCACATGGCAGAAACTAGAGAGGAGGAATCAAATGCTCTTCCATCTTCAATGCACTACTATCTTCAAGTGAGGGCTAAATCTTCAAAACCCAATTCCATCCCAAAGGCCCCATCTCCAAATACTGTCACAGTGGGGATTAGGATTTCGACGGATGAGTGACATCAAGGTGGCAAAAGGCAAATGTGTTGAATCCGGAACATGTGATAACAGAGACCACTAGATAGCAAAAATGGGGGACCGGTGAAGTTTAAAGACCTTTATCTCCCTATCAAACAACACGTAATGTCACTAGGCAATCTTTAATAAGGTGGAGTGACATGCTCGGACTTCCTACAGAAAGATGCTATCCTGAGTGTATTTTCCTTCATTCATATTTTCACCCACAAATCCCTTTCCTGTCTAATCCCATTTGGTGGTGGCTTTTCAAAGAATTTCCAAAGACACAATACCTCTGTAAGATTTGTTTAAATGAAGTGGTAACTCCAGCTTTCTCTTTTGAATAATAAATTTTACTTGATTTTCTCAGACCTTTTTGAAGTCTTTCTTTGTATTTCCAAGCAAATCTTATGTTTCTATTCCCCTGATTGACCAGCTGTATGATCATAAGCTAGAATTCTATTTGAGTGACCTTAATGGCCGAAGATTTGAGTCTTTGTTTGGCACGATGTCTGGTACCAAATAGGAAGTCAATTGACACTTTTCAATGAATTCCTCCATGGGAAGCAAAATCTCTGAAACAATTGTGTGTGTGAATGTATTCATTAAGGGATAAACATCTCTCAAGATATGATTTATGAGAGATGAAATATATTTTAATTTCCTTCTAAAGTTCTTATTTCCTGTCCAACACAACATAAATATATGAAACAGGAAAAAAAGAAAAACTGAAGACAATTAAAATTGTTGGGTGTATTCAATAACTGTCTTATTCAGAAAGGAAAATAGGATATACCAGAATTCATGATACAGAAAAAGTTTATTTAAAATACACCTGAGTGAAAAAGGAATAATGACAGAAGAATTTTAGAATGATGGTAACAGAAGTGATTTTAAGCACTGGCATAAGAATTGAATTCCAGATACCAGACAAATGATAGGGTCAATTTCCATCAGGTGAGGGGTGAGCATGAGACGATGGGGTACATTCAGTAAGCTGATCCAAAAACTCGAGAACCGACGGCTGGTGTTTGGATCCCAGCAGACTGGAAACTTCTAGAAAAGTAAGCTGGGCGGTAGACGCTGGATCCCTGCCCCACAGACTGGAAGCCAATGTTTCCATAGCCAAAAGATCCAAAGCCAGCGTTGCCATATCCAGGAGAGCCAGGGTAAATTATCTGGCTAGGACTGGAGGGGACCAACTGATTTGGGCGGAAGTAGGATGTTTGGAAGGATCTGGCCCCAGTATAGGATGTCTGGCTGCTGACGGGCTCGGAAAAGCTCTCCTGTTGTCCACCATAAGCAGAGGCGTCCAGCTGGTTGGTCTTTGGAGGGATGATTATATTGCTGGGGTAGAAGGAATTATAAGTGGAAATGGAGGGCCTCAGGTAGCCTCCAAGAGACTGGGAGGGGAAATTTCCAGAGCTGAAGCTGTACGACATGATGTCCGGACTTCCGAGTTGAGCCAGGGCACACAAAGGAGTTTGTGAGTATGACTGACACCCTCTATGCTGGGTACTTATATACCTTAGAAATGGTGCAATCACATATGGTCATCTTAATGAGAATTCTTAATAAGGCTTCAGTAAAAATAAAATACGGTAACCTTCAAAGATCTTTTTTATGAATACAGACATTTGAATGAAATAATTTCATTTATTTTCAAAGCAATTGTTCATGGAAAAAAAATGCCTATCTCAATCATCTACCTTCCATAGAATGAAAACTACCATAATTGTACCCAGATGACTGAAGCTTTATCCATCATGTCCTTTAAGATATTCGCCCAAGTGGATTACACTTAGTTCTGTTGCAGTTAAAGCTCCTTTGAAGGAGTCACTTACGTTAGAATAATATTACTTGTATTACTCAATTGGGTTTAGGAACCCAATTAAGAACAGGAAAAAAAATCTCATTATATTTTCCTTCTCCCAATCTTGTGTGTTTTATTAAAGAATCAACACCTTAATTGATAAAAATGCTAAATGTGTTGGTAATAAGTTGTGAATTTAGTTTCCCTATAACACAATCAGTTAGGTTCCTTTTTGTGTATGTATTTAAGAATGAAAAATCCAAGTTCAAGGAGTGCTCTGAAGATGAAATTGTAATTCCCTTCCCTGAACTTTACTTGCTTTTTTCTTTTTTTGTTCCATGGTGGGAAACCTGGTGCTTTACACATGCTAAGCAAGTGTCCTGCCGTAAGGCTTCATCTCCTACTCCTTGTTTCCCGATGAAAGTAATCATTAGACTTAGCAAACATGTACTGGTAAAAATAAAAATTTACGTAAACTAAACTCAAATAAAATCCTCCAAACCTGATTCTAAAAAAAGTTAACAATAAGTTCAGTAAACTTGATTATCAAATACTCTCCATTCCTACAAAGTTTCAGTAATTGTTGGTGGTGTTGATATTATTGAGGATAAAATAATAAGCACTGTAGAGAAAGTATGGAGGACCAAAGCTTTGAAGAATTCATAGTTACAAATGACATACATTGAAATGTGAGTGAGAAAGGGTATCAAATTGCTGTCTTTCAAGTTGTTGGTTTTATGAACCTGAACATTTTTAGTTGACAAACTGTTCTCTGATCTTGTTTCATTTATAAGGTAACACAGTTTGTCTTCTATTTCTAAAATAAGGAATTCGCTTTTATTAGGGCTCTTAATTATAAATAGTAAGACATACTCTAGAAGTTTCCAAACCTTCTTTTGTCAATAAAATAACATACAGCAACCTCTACAGAAATACTTAGTTTGGCTAAATTGAATTTTCTTGCTTGTTTCAATGTCATCTGTTATTAGGAAAAAACACCTCGCTGGACAAATATTCTTTGAGATCAAATATAATTATGAGCATTCTTTTCTCAAAACGGAAAATGGATGCTTTGCATCCAAATATTTTTGTTCAGAGTGGAAAGAAGATGCTTTTCTATGACACAAACGAATCAAACAGCACAGAGGCCACAGCAGGATCAACCTTTCCAATCTCTGTTCTTCCTGCAGGCATCAGTCTTCATTGCCTTATTACACGAAGGTAGAATTCAGGTCTTGGGATAAGAAAAAATATGATCCTTATTTCAGAAATTTTGTAATACTTGTCAGAAGCACCTGAAAACAGGTTAAGTCAAAGTGATGTATGTTGTTTTCTGAGGAGGAGGAAGAATTTCCTTAAAATGGTTCTTTTGGCCCAACACTGCAAGGTATTTACTTTATACACTTTCTTTAGAACAAAATTATCGTCCAGATTCTGGGGAATTCTTCTAGTGGGAAATGCTATTTAGAGGTAGGAATGCATTATGCCCTTTTGCCACATGTCCATCTGTGTGTCTGTCTGTCTCTCTCTCTCTTTCAATATGTTAGATGAATAATCTCTAACATTTCAAAGTAGCATAAGACAATTCCAGTATTTAGGTCACAACACTTAAAAGACACACAAAGAAAAGCTAAGTTCAGTTCTGAAAAATCCACGTGCAGTTTCCAATATCAGTACAGGAAATAAGAGAATCTCTCAGCTAATTCTTTGTGGTGGTCATTTATATTGTGGGCCAGTTAAAATAGAAATCTGCATACACCTTGCACTTCGATACTGCTGCTTTTTGCTAATGTTATTCATTTAGTAAGTTTGCCACTTTGCAGCAATGATCAATATACGGTTTTTCTTGTTTGTTTGTTTAAAAGAAGCAACTATGAATAGATCAGTTGACAACTCTGCTAGCCAGATGGCAACATTTTGAGGCAGATTGTGAAACTGGTATCAATTATTTTTAATTAGGCAGCTTCCCTCAGCCCAGACACTGTCTACCTCCAAAGTAGTTCTCTGAGGGATCTAAAGGGTGACCCTGTTAAGGGAAGATGAATAATGGCTTTGAAGATTTAACATACATTACTTGAATTCCAAGGTCACAAACATTACTGTGCTTTTCTGTTGTAAAGCCACAAAAACTACATGTGGGTGGCTATGGTGATCTTTTCAATTCAATTCAAAGTAGCAAGTAATTTGTTTTGATGGGCTATGAGGGTGACGCACCCAAGGGTAATGGTATATAAATCTCCCATTCCAAGCAAGGACATTCAAACTCAGAACGCTGTCCTCTCAAGGCCCATCTCCTGTGAACATGTCCTACGGCTATTCCTCTGGAAACTTCGCCTCCAACTCCTCTGGGGGCTACCTGCAATACCCCAAGCAGGTCTACAGCACTGATCTTCAAGTTCCCATCACCTACCAGCTGGACTCCCCACTCTACAGTGGCTATCAGGAGACCTTCGCCGAGCCCACCAGCTTCCAGAGGTCTGCTGTGGTGTCCAGACCCCACCAGACATCCTACTACCGCCAGAAGATCTCCACTCTGGGCAACACCAACCAAACGACTTTCTCAGGATCTGTGGGAGTTGGGTCCAGGGGCTTTCAATCCTTTGGCTATGCCTCTCCGTCACCAGGCTTTGGATCTACTGGTTTCCAATCGGTGGGCTATGGATCCCGCACTTTCTCATCCCTAAATTCTGGATCCAACTTTGACCGCCCAACCTACTTCTCTGCTACAGGCTTCCAGTCTACTTCTTGCCAACCTACCTACAGATCTGGCTTCTATTAACCAGATAATTTAGGAATCAGAATTTTAAACATAATACCTACCATTTTAAGATTAATACTATCTGTTGATCTCCTCTCTTGTCGTTAGCTACAAGTTGATATTCTGCTTTTATCCTTTTATCCTCATGATTAAGAAAGAGTGGAATTCCAGTAATTGGAAAATATATTCATTGGAAAGAATTGCTCTATTATCTTTATATAACTTTGCAATAACTGAAGCATACTTTTTTCTTAATGTATCTTCTAATTATTTCCCTATAGTGCATTTGTCTTATGTTTTACAGTGAAAAAGTTATAAGTTTAAATAAAAGTATGTTACTTGATCTTTATAATCTTATGATTATATTTTACTTTTTTTCTTCAAAACTACTACATTATTTTTCAAGGAAGATTTCTCTTTTGAAATATATGAGAAATTGAAGTGTGACTATCCAGTAAGAAATTAGATATTAGCGAGCTAGATTTGGTGAAGGCTCCAGTTCCCCTAGGCTTACTATCAGATAAGAATTTAAGCTTCTAAATGAAATCCCTAACACATTTATTAGCCAGCAGGTCAGCGTTTTCAATATTCTTTTATAAATTCGATGAAGTCTGAATTTACTGTTGTTTTTTCTCATTGTTTGGTTAATAGCATTAATTTAAAAGGAAAAAGAAAAATTTTCAAGGCCAATGTAAATATTCTATTTTTGCAGGATTTAGCTAAACACTCAGGCAGTGATTATATTCAGTTATGGGCCAAATATTTTACCACTTAAATCAGAGACAACACTGTTGAAGGCAGGGATGATCGATCACCATATGTCTTGATTTATTATTTTTTTTTGTTTCAACACCCAGGCCCATCTGGCAATAGTCTCAGTTTCACTCTTTATATGTAATCTGTAATAATCTCACATAAATGATGATTCGTTTAAGAGACCTCCACTTTGCTTTTGCCATAAATTCATCTAGGGGAACAGAAGGCGCTTGAAAGATGAAAAATTCTTACTTTAGACACTGTTAAAACCTAAGGAAACAAGACATTCCTGCTTTTATCACCTTTCCTGAAAAAAGCAGAACTGTCACTTTTCTTTGAAAGACAGCATGCAGAGGGATCACAAGTAAAACAAATTACACTCAAGCACGAGCTGTAGGAGAACCTACACGTTAAACAAACGACTCTTACGGAGGCTCCTTGACTCTAACCTGCCAAGTGTGGCCATTCCACCCCCAGCAAAACACAGCAACATCAGAAAGCTACCAGTAGGTGGCGGTAGTGGGAAATTTGAGACTTGCTGGTTAGGTATACATGGGGGATGGGCATGAAATGGTGCTGCCTCAGATAATACAAAGAATGCTCGAAATGGTTTAGCTGCAGTGGTTTGGGCTTATATTGTATTGTTCAAATACGCCATTGCTTATTTTATTGTTTGGTAGTAATATTTTTCTTCTTTTGGCAAAAAAGATCCTTTTATAAACATCACACACACACACACACACACACAAATTTCATTTGTATTGCAAAAAAGAAAACAAACAAACCCAAAACGAGTACTACTATTAAAACAAGTTGATGGTGAGAACATAATCCATATAGCGATTCAACGACATTTACTATTTACAAGAGAGTATGTGATACTACTAAATAGATGGAAAAGGCCAATTTACTGGCGACATATCAGTATCTACTTCAAAGGAAGGTCATAAAGAACTACTTCCAAAGGTGGTTATTTATAATTAGAAGTTGCAAAAATACATATTTCTGTATCACTCTGACCCAAATTTTTGTTTCGGTTAAGTAATAGTTCTAAATCATTTTTATTCGTGTTAACTCCTAAGTTTTCTTGTGCATGTATGAAAAAAGAAGCGATCGTGATGATATTCTATTACAGCAGAAATCTTTTCACTAGAGGTAAAATAAAGTTAGTTTTATATCAGAATTATTAGTGTTATTTGATAAAACAAAGCATATTTGTAGATTTGTCATTTGTTTGACTTATGTATTCTTCCATGACAGACCTTTTTCTCACACTCTATTCCATGTCTGCATCTTATTATAGTATTTACTCAAGGATTGTGCCATGATTTTTCCCTGGCATGCTCCATTCTCCTTCAGTCTGACTCACCAAAATGTGATCTGGTTTGCAGTATTAGTGGGATATCACTAGGGTTTGGCAGTTTCACTGTTCTTGTTCATATATTTTTCAATATTATTAAAAAGGTCACAATATCTACCATATTGAGTAGTAAGCTGAATAAACCAAATGACACTAAAAATGATAATTTAAGTGAATATAAATTCGTCACAGCACTTGACTTATCTATCATTTGGCATAATACTTAATACAAATGCTTGTGGAATAAATTGTGTTAACTTCTTGGAGCACTTTCCCAAAAATCTAAATTTATTTTTACTTTTACACTTTATAGTGGATACTACACATGAAAAAAATACATTAGGCGAATGAAATACATACAGTAATATAATAATAATAATATTCAGGAGAAGAAATTTCCATAGCACTGTAACTAAAGACAAGCAGTTATATATTCAAAATAAATAAATAAAGGTCGAGGAAAGAGAGACAAGATATGACTCACTTAAGAGATCAGATTCTGCTAGGCCCTTAGTCTACAAAAACTTTGGAAATTTTCCAATCCTTTTAAGTCTCCTTTTCCTCATTTCTGTAAAGGTCCATTGTTCATAATATTTACTTGTCTCACAGGGATGGTTGACCGTTGAGTGAAAATCGTATATCTTCTGTGCTGTCCATAGTGATTCCAGGAAACACTATGGCAATTTTACATAGCTTTCAACCACTGCTGAACGAACAACATTTCCCTATCATATGAGCAGCGCTTCTCTGACTTTGTGCCTCCGTGCCTCAGAGATCACACCAGGAGAAAGAAGGATCCCACCGTGATTTCTTCCTTGCACATTTATGAGGTCACAGGACGTTACACACCTTAGACATGGTTCTAACAATCAAAGATAGAAGATGATGGGGATGTACTTGTTGCTGCTCACTATAAAATCAATTAACAATATACCCTTTAGTGACATTTTCCTCTTTGATTCTTTTGCCTTCTTTGGTCTCATATTTGCTTCCTAGGATCTTGTGCTAAATAAACTATATCCGTTTTTTATTTTTAGCTCTGCATCCAAGTCTTCGAGTTTTAGTTCTTAAGATCTAGACTTAGACTGATGAATACAAAGGTTTTCTCAATATTGCTCAGGTATGTTGCTCTTAGTGTCATTGAAATTGTGCCTTGGAGTTGGGGATTTAGCTCAGTGGTAGAGTGCTGGCCTAGCAAGCGCAAGGCCCTGAGTTTGATTCCCAGCACCCAAAAACAAAAAATAAAAAAAAAAAATTAAAAAAAGAAATTGTGCCTTGGAGAAGCATCATGAGGTTACCCATACACCATAAACCTAGTTAGGTCCATCTGAGGTCATGGTGATATTCTGTGCAGATGTTTGGAATTGAGGCTTAGCGATACCACAACTGTGGGACACAGGGATTCTAGAAATTATGTCAACCCAGGAAGACAAAAGCGGCTATCATTTTCCTCTTCGCTGAAAATCTACAAGCCTCAAAAATACTCGATCTTGATAAACACTTGTCTAAGTATGTGGCTCACCTTATAAATTATATCTTATTTTTATTACATTTCTAGTGTTTATATTAATTTCTTTGTTGTTCTGTGTTAGCAGAAATGCTTGCTCTTCATTCTCAGGTAATTTTCATTGTTATTGAGATGACCTTGCACATGCAAGTGATGGTTATTACTCCCAGCAGAGAACATACCAAATACTAACCGTCGTTTGCTCAAATCAGTCAAATTATATGCTCCCAAAACCTAGTTGGTCCTGTAAACTTATTGATCTGCGCTTAAACCTCCCAAATTCTTGATTATATAAAGCTACAGCCGAGATAATAATAATGAGAGCAACATATTTAATTGCTAGATTACATAATTTTATTAGATAAAATTTTTATTTTCAATTTTTTGCATGAAAAATTTAAAAAGCTTTTGAGGAAAGAATAAAAAGAATAAGTGGTAGGAATGAAAACAGAAGCAGTATTGAGTATAAATGTTGACCTCAATACTCACAGAAATACAGACACTTAACAAGTGAATCCATAGAAGCCAGAGCTGCAGATACGGATGACACTGGTCAACAAGATTAGAAATTTAGTGGGGTGATCAATAGAACCAAGATCCAGAGCCACAGGTAGGTCTGAAACAAGAATATTGGAAGGTTCTGGAAGTTAAGAAAGATGGACGGTAGCACCCAGATCCATAGACCAAGGAAGGGAAACTGTAGACTCTCCGTCCCAGCGGTCTGGGGCTGCAGGTTCCATAGTTCAGGGATGCACAGCTCAGGGAGCGGCAGCTGCTGGACCCGAAGCGCAGAGGTCCAGAGTAAGTCGTCCGGCAGGGACTGCAGAGAGCGGAGATCCTGGGGCGGTAGCAGGCCGTCTGGCAGATGGTGGGCTTACAGCCGGCCTCCTGACGGCCACCGTAGAGAGAGGAGCCCCACTGACAGGTGCCGGGAGAGCTGAGGCTAGCGCTGTAGACCAGGTTGCTGGGGTATTGCCGGCAGCCCCTGAAGGAGCGGGAGAAGTTTCCAGAGCAGCAGCTGAAGGGCATGTTGAGAGGAGGTTGTCTGAGTGTAACTGAGAAGGCTCTGAGTTTTAATGTCTCCTTCCGGACAGGAGCATTTATATACCCTTAGAAACAGGTGTGGTCCCCAACAGGGTCATCCTTGACATATTTATGCTTCGTCATTTACAAAGGCTTAACTCAGTAATCTCCCTAATTGCAGTTGCATCCAAATAGTTTTCTACATAGTATGTTTATGGGTTCTATAAATCCACTGTCACCGAGAAATCCGATGAGCTCGTCCTGTGTCAGAAATGCTATGACTGTTTCATATCAGGGTCTGTTTCATCACGGCACAGGAAGCCCCCCGTAAGCTGCTGTCCTGTGTCACCTGTCTTGCTTCCTGTGTGTCCACATTTGGCTTTGCTGGTGGGATTTTTATCTGAAGACTGAAGAATGAAGTAATGTTAATTTTGCCAGTATAACCTATCAGTTTCCACCTGGGTAGGAGTTTTCATCAACACAATCCACTTCATCGCTGTGTATGGCCATTCTGCAAAATTACTTTATGGTAATGTATTATGGCAGTAGCATAAAAGTACTACACCAAATACTACAATTACATAATGGGCCTCACAATCAATGAATATACCAAAAGTAGAAAGAAAAAAGAAATAAACTATGAGAGAGATAGCTAGAGACTCAAAAAGACCTTGATGTATATATAAAGGAAAGGTGACCATAACAGGCAGAATTGAAACATTTCCTGAGAAGTCAATCTGGGTTCACCCTTCTAGAGCCAAAACCCAAGCACTTCTTTGATGGGGAGGGGAAACAGTTCCAACAGGGAAAATGAAAAGGCTTAAGAGCTGTAGATTATTTTTCTGTTGCACTCTTTATCTTGTCCCAAAGTCTCCATTATCGAAAATTTGACAATTTAGCATATTTTAGGAACTTTGGTATACTTCCCTTTTATCATTGACTTTATATTTATACCCCTTTAGGATGCGTCTAGCCTTTCATGGTGCGAGTTTTCAATGACTCTCCGCCACTCGTATAAGCCAGATGTACCCTGCATTTTTCTAAATGTGCATGTCCCTTGTTGTCTTTACCTTTGCAGAGTGGATGAATATTTCTCTGATTCCCCCCAACATCTCCCCATTTTTCTTCTGTTTACATTTTTTCTTTTTCTGTTTAACTCTAATTTTTTTCTTGTTTTTGTTTCTTAGTTGGTTATTTTTTATTTAATTTTATTTACCAAGAACATGTATTGTTACATTGTATACATAGTGATCACATTCATCATAGTTAATTTGTACCTGTTACAATGATATATCTTGGTTTTCCCCCCTCTTCCGCATCCCTCCCTTCCATTCCCCCTCCCTTCTCTATTTACTGCAGGTTTATTTACATTTTTACATTTTTCCCTTTCTCCTTTATTTTCTTTTTCCCTTCCATCTTGTCCGCCTTCTCCCTATCTAGTTCTTCTCTCTTTTGAATACTATTTTTTGCATAATATCTATTATGCCTCTTTGTCTTTATTGACACTTATGGTTTCTCATATCAGAGAAACAATTCACTGCGTACTCTTGAATATCTGATTTATTTCACTTAAGAGTATGCTCTCAAGGTGCATCCATTTACCTACAAATGTCTCTAATTTATCCTTTTTTATGGCAGAGTAGTACTCCATTGTGTAGAAAAAGCACATCTTCTTTAGCCATTCATTGCTTGTTGGACATTTTGGTTGTTTCCAAGACTTAGCTATTACAAATAGTGTTGCTCTGAACATGGTTGTGCATATATTGCTGTGTTATGATGATTTTAATTCTTCTGGGAAGATATCAAGCACAGGAATACTGGCTCAAATGGAAGCTCTAGTTGTAGTTCTCTGAGGAATCTCCACGCTGATTTCCACAGTGGTTGGACCAGTCTACATTCCCACCAACAGCGGAGGAGGGTTCCTTTTTCCCCACAGCCCCGCCAGCATTTGTTATTGGTTGATTTCTTGATAATAGCTATTTTTTCTGGAGTGAGATGGAATCTTAGCATTGTTTTGATTCACATCTCTCAAATGACCAATGATGTTGAACACTTTTTTATATATTTATTTGCTATTTTTATTTCATTGTCTGAGAAAAGTTTATTCATTTCGAATGCCCATTTTTGGATTGGGTCTTTAAATTTGGGGGTGGTTGATTTTTTTTTTTTTGAGTTCTTTATAAATTCTAGATGTTAGACCTTTGTCTGAGGGACAGCTGGCAAAAATTGTTTCCCACTTTGTGGGTTTTTGCCCCACTCTATTGGGGATTTCTTTTGCTGTGCAAAAGCCTTTTAATTGGATGTAGTCCCAAGAACTGATTCTTTGTATTTTATCCTGTGCATTCTGGGTTCTGTTCCTAATTTTTTTTTTCCTATCCCTGTCTTCAAGAGTTCTTCCTATTCTATTCTCCGGTAGATTTAGTGTTTGTTTTAATGTTTAGATCTTTGATCCACTTTGAGTTTAGCTTAGTACATGGTGAGAGACATGTATCTAGTTTTAGTTTTTGGCATGTGGCAAGCCACTTTTTCCAGCACCATTTATTAAAGAGGCTATCTTTCTTCCAGTGAGGGTGTTTGGCTCCTTTGTCGAAAATGAGGTATTTGAACGTGTTTGGAGTTGTTTCTGCATCTTCTAGCCTGTTCTATTGGTTCTCGGGTCTGTCTTCGTGCCAGTACCATGCTGTTTTTATCACAGAAGCTTTATAGTATAGTTTCAGGTCGGGGATTGTAATGCCCCCTGCCTTGTCCCTGCTGCCCAGGATTGTTTTTGCTATTCTTGGTCTCTTCTGGTTCCAGATGAATTTCATGATTGTCCTTTCTAATTCTGTGAAGTATGTTAATGTCATTTTGATTGGAATTGCATTACATTTGTATAGTAATTTAGGAAGAATAGCTATTTTCACTATGTTGGTTCTTCCTATCCAGGAACACGGGATATCTTTCCATTGTCTGATATCCCTCTCAATTTCCTTATTTAGAGTACTTTAGTTTTCAATGAAAATATTTTTATTTGCTTTGTTAGATAAATTCCTAAGTATTTCATTTTTTTATGCGATTGTGAAAGGTATATCTTCTCTTATGTTTATGATGTGTTGGTTGATTTGCCTGATGGGAGCTGTAAATTCAATGTTGCAAAAAAATGTTTGAAACATTTATCTGTTCTTAGAGCATTACCAAATGCTTCTATATTCTCTCACCAAATATTCTGAGATAAAGTACAACTTAGTTAAATTAAATTCAAGACCAAAAGAAATGTACTGTCATAGCTCATGGAAACATTTTCATGTTTTATTTTCTACTAAAATCTAATATAATAAATGTTAAAATGTTAAATGCATGAATATATTAAAAAGAAATATAATGTTGACCTTCTAGAAGGAAGAGGGATGAGGAAAGAAGTAAATACACCCAATTCAAATAGCTATTGTTTGAGTATTTTCTGTTTTTCAAGAACAGAGTTCCTCTCTCCTTATTTTGTGCCTCAGTAAGTAGGTTAAGTGTTCCATCAATATGATACTTTAGACACCATTCCTTTCTCATTTTGGTTTTTATTGTTTCAAATATAACTTGCTAAAATAATCTTGAAGACAAATACTTAAGAGTTAAGTGAAAAGACTGAGTTTGTAAAGCATAACTGTGAAATCTAGTATTTTTTTCTTCAGTTACTCCAGTCTCCTTGATCAACAACCCTTCTCTGAACCAATCGCCCCGAAGAAAGAGCCTCTTCCCTTCCCTTTGTCTTTAAGTATCTAAATCTTTGCCTACATTGAATGAGATAAAATTTTGTAAATGCCTTGCTTTGAAATAAATTCACCTCAGAGATTTTAGTACTAGTTCTGCATGGTATAGACCTCCATCATTGTTTTGTTTTAATTGAATCATTCATCAATTGTCAAAATTGCTGTGTTTCACAACAAATTTTTGGCTCAGGACTATATACCCAGAGGCTCCTGATCTTTTGATTTTTATGTTCCCATCAGAAAGCTACAGATAAAATGCTCTTAGATGTTTGAGGTGTGCTTCCTGTAGAGTCCCACCCAAAGCTGAAAGTTAGAACTTTTGCTATCTACCTACTTCTCATCTCCAAATTACTAGTCAACGCATCCTAACATGCTAGGGATCTTGTTTTTATCAATAATTTAGAGAAGCACCTCACAGGCTAATACTTAAGATATAAAGATTCGCATCAATCACTACATGTTAGTAGTTATTAGCCAAAAATTATGTTTTTTATTATCCAACATTAAAGTGTTTTCAAACGCCACATTCTTAAGTATACATTAATTGGAGAAAGATATTTTGGGCCACATGCAAGACTGAAGTACATTTCTCCCTGTAATTTAACTTTGATATTTCTCCCTGTGAAAATTTTTTAAGGTGGGAAACTTTGAAGGTTACCCAATAAACATATTAATGAGGTATCTAGGTTTTTTTTTTAATATATTCTTTAAAAATGGTTGAAAACCTAGAGTCATAAACAAGCTATTTGGGAGGTGATTTCAATAAATGCCTATAGAGAGGGAAAATGTGCAGTGAATGGGAGGAGTAGGAGTCAGGGATCATCATTAAACCAGTCACCCCCGTGGGCAACTGGAGCTCCATTCTAGCAGAGAGTCCCTTAAGGGCCTCAGCCAACATGCTTTTCAGAAATAGAAATGTCCATAGACAGGACTGTCTATCAGCTCCCAGAAATCATCTTCTGCATGTACACATGATTACCTAGAAACACAGGCAAAGTATCGACAGCTCTTACTGGAGAAGGTGCCATTTAAACGGCATAGATATAATATGGATGGAAGGAAATAAGATAACATCTAGAAGAATCAAAGAGGGTGGAAAAGCAGAACAGCGTGGAAATATGAGTGAAAACACATGAAAACCCAGTAGAAAGTAAATAGATATGATATAAAAATTGCAGGCAGGTTTAAAAGGACAAGCTGGACACTCGCAACTATAGCATTTGAATTTGGTGAATGTTGACAGGTGTCATCTCCTATGATATGCACAAGCTAATGTAGAAGACTTCAAAATTGTTCTCCTCATGGAAGCTACTTACTTATGGGAGTCACTCCTATATATTTAAAAAATTAGCGTATCTTTCAAATTTTATATAAAATTATCAATTACACATTGCTTAAAATTTTGAACCATTTCTTCTGATGCAAATAGAAAAGTTGTAGAAAACACAAATACATCTATGTATGTATATGCATGCATGTGCATCAGTATACAGCTCTCTCTCTCTGTAAACCTGTATTTGTATGTTAAGACATGTATTGGTATATATGTGTATGTATACCTGTGTATATATACATATATACATGTAAACTCCCACAGAGAGAAATAACAAAGCACCACAGACTTACAGAGGTGCTATCTGAGCCAGTAATGCAGAAGTGAGCCTTCACCCTGAGCTGCAATTCCCTTAAAGTTATATGGTGATTTTGAAAATGGAGAGAATTTTCAGAAACTCATTTGGACCACAGGAACAAAATTAGAAATCAGGGCTTATCAAAAGTTAGACTCTGGGAAATATCCCAGACCTTAAAGAGCCAGTTCTTAGAAGTAAAATTGCATTTCTAATAGACAGCTTCTTACAAGGGCTGAATCCTGGGTTTGAATTACATCAGCCCCTGATTGGATTAAATTGATCTGAGATACTGGTGCCTTTATTCTAGTGGCCTGCCAGAAACAAAATACATTATCTATAGAGGAAGGTAAAATCATACAGTTTTTTTCATAAGAAATAGCTATCATTCTCTCAGAAATACAGAAGAATATATGAAGATGAGACTGAAACAGAATTGAACACTAGAAAATAGAATCTGAATCACAGAATCCATACAATGCACATGACACTAATAGTCACATAACAATGTTTCCATCAATGACCAACAGCATGTCTAATGGTAGTTTCATGAGTTTATATTGTGTTACAATGTAGCCATATTTGTTTGTGTATGTACATGTTCTCATATTGAACAAGGATGTGATCAACTAAGCAGGCATTTCTCTGAAAGTGTACTCATTATTAAATGACACATGGATGTACCTATTCGAGGGATTTAACAGTAGGAAAGACAAACATTTTCCTTTCAAGAAATAATTACATTTAAAGAATGAAAGATAAGATTCAGAATTTTGGTGTTGTTTCAAAATTAATAATAACATCATAGAACCCAGTCAAAGTTTTGAACCATATCAAACTCATAATACAGTAATGAATTTGAAAACCTTAATGGATGAGATTTTTACAGAAAGCAAAACAGAACGGCAAAGCTGTTGGCAAACTGCGTGGACAGAAGGAAATTGTGAAATTAAAGTACAAAGAGACAAAAAGATTGAAAAAAGAGAAAATACTACAAAAGGCACATGCAACCTGCTTAAAAAGCATATCTCGCTTATAATTTGAACCTAAGATAAAGAAAAAAGGGGGAAAATGGGGCTACAATATTTGAGGAAATGGGGAAATATTATTTAAGGACACTACGATTGAGAATTCACCAATGTTGAAGGACACCATCAACTCCCATGTGAAATAGTAATGAGAATATGATGTAGGCCTATTATAACTAAATGGCTGAAGGACAGACCTTAGCAGAGGATACCCCTAAACAGTTTTCTAAAGCAAGTTTTCTACAAAAATGTCCTGTTAGATTTTGGACCACAGCAGGTAGGGCCACAGGTCGATTAATTCCCCTGCAGCTAAGCTCTAAGCAGCAAATTCTCCAGGCTGCCACACACACACCCGAGGATGCAGTCGGATCTACAGCTTCTTATCAGATGCACTAAAGCTAGAAATCTATTTCTCTCATCGCATGCATGTTTACCACTTGGATTCTCTTCCTCAGGCCCAAATTGGTTACACTTATGACAGTCTGAGTTCCGGTTCCTTCTCACTGAGCCCCTGTGGTTGCCTGGATTTCTCTGTAGTCTGAGGCCTCAGTATTATTGAATTTTTCTGAAATCATATTTTCCCCTGTCTCTTGGGTGTGAAACACAATGGGTAATGGTATGTAATCCATGAATAATAACTTTGGAAATGAGAAAGAATAACAAATAATTTTAATCTTCAGTAGGCTTCTCATTAAAGCTAAAAATGTACTTCAGAATCATTCACAAGAAAAAAAGGTAACAATCTCTCTCCTTGTCATGTAGAGTATTTCCCTACAATGTCCAGCGAGAAAACATATAAACATTATGGCAAGAGGAAAAGCAGGGACCTTCCTGGAAATGGCAAAACAATCATGAGTGTGAAACGTCAGAGCATTTCTAATACAGGAGTAATTCACTGGCTTTGGCTATAATAACAAAATTATAGCAGCTATGAGTACAATAGGTAGAAAACTATTCAAAAGCAATTACCGACACGACTGAGTTACACCTTTTTAAAGGAGGGAACATAAATATGAGGGTGACCACACCTATTTCAGAGAGTGTATAAAAGCCAGTGTCCAGAGATAGCATAAAACGCAGAAGCTTCTCAGTTACACTCAGCTGAGCTCACTCCTCTCAACATGCCCTACGGCTGCTGCTCCCGGAACTTCTCCTCCCGCTCCTTCGGGGGCTACCTGCAATACCCAGCCTTTTCCTGTGCCTCCCCCTACCCCCGCAACCTGGTCTTCAGCGCGGATCTCCAGTGTCCCACCACCTACCAGCTCGGCTCCTCCCTCTACGGTGGCCGCCAGGAGGCCTGCTGTGAGCCCCGCAGCTGCCCGACGCCCTGCGTGGTGTCCAGGCCCCGCCAGACGGCCTGCTGCCGCCCCAGGATCTCCACGCTCTGCAGTCCCTGCCAGA
>PVJO010027320.1:0-21502 GCA_004026905.1 Hystrix cristata | reverse complement strand
CCAGCTGGTCTCAGAACTCTCTGCGGGGCACTCGGGCAAGGACAAAGGGCAGAGGGCGGGGAGGAGGAAGGGCCAGGAGGAAGAGGCAGGGGTGCACAGAAGCTGTCCTGTGCCCAGCGCCCTGGGGAGGGGCCTGCAGCCCCCTTGGTGGGCCAGAAGGGCCCTCAGAGTCACCGCTCAGTGACAGGGGCCACTGAGCATATGCTCACAGCTGCCTTTTTTGAAAAATTAAACCGGACTGAGCTGCAGGCCCAGCGACCAGAGTGAGGCAGCAGCGGAGATGCTGGGGTGGGAAGGGAAGTTGGGCCTCCCTCGCTGCAGGACTGAGGCCCCAGGCGCTGGTTTGGTTTCTATCAGCAACACATAGACTCCAATCTCATTGATAGACCGGAGGAGGATTGGAGCAGTTTGGGGAGAGCTCACCACACAGTTTACAGCTGTGACTCGGGACGAAGGTGGTGGCAGGCTGTGAGGGGTTCGACCTCCGTGTTTTGCACACCGAGACAGAGTGTGCATACCGCTTGGTGTCATGTCAAACGTGTGTTCAGGCCACGTGTGGCTGTGCACACCTGTAATCCCAGCATTCCAGGAGGCTGAGGCAAGCGGATTATGAGTCTGAGCCCAACCCGGGCAATTTAGTAAGAGCTTGTCTCAAAAATTAAATAAATACAAAGGGCTGAGGGTGTCACTCAGCGTGAAGGCTCTGGGTTCAAGTTCCAGGACCCCAAAACAAAACAAACCAAATACCACGGTGCCCTAAATTGCCATCCAAGTGTCTGTGAGAAGCACCAGTACTTGGGTGTCTCTAAGAGAAAACACAACAGGACTGTTAGACCACAAAATGGGGTCTCAAGGCTGGACAGGCTGGGCCAGCGGCCCCGAATGTCAAATGTGGTATGAGACAGCCGTGGCCTGTGGGCGATCTGGCCACTGAACTCACTGCTCCTCTGCGTTTCTCATTTCTCACCCCTCTCTCTCTGTCCCTTGTTCTGCCCCTGGGTCTCGGGGCTGCGTCTGTAACTCCCCCCACCACCTGCCTCTCTGTCCCCTTGCTGGCTCCCCTTTCTTCCCTGCCCTCTCTGTCTCTCTTCCCCACATTCAGGTGCAACCCCTTTGACCAGGAGCCCCCTGAACAGCAGCAAGGGGGGCCCCCAGGACGTGGACACCTCCAAGTTCACACACCAGACCTCGCTGTCCTCCCGTACTGGGAGCCGCTCCCGAGGACAGGGCAGCCTGGAGGAAGCCCGGCCTCCACCCCCGACGCCTGCCAGCAGGGGTTCCCTGGAGATGGGCCCAGGGCCTGGGGGTCCGAAGAAGGGGGGCTCCAGACCTGCCTTGAGGGAGAGCTGCATTTCGCTTCAGGAGGGGCCTCGGCAGGACGAAGGGCCCAACGCAAAAACCCAGGAGCTGAGGAGTCCACCTCCCAGCCAAAAGGACAGCGTCATCCCTGACAACATTTGCCACAAGTTTGGAAGCAAAGTGGTGGACCAGCTGGTCTCCGAGGAGCAGGTGTCCATGCAGGGGCCGGGAGGCTGAGGGTGGCAGAGGGGCCTTTGTGAGACTTAACAATGAACAGCAAGAATGGAACATTTTCTGAGCGCCTGCCGTGTGCCAGGCATCAAGCACTGTTTAAATCCCTCACATGCAACGACGCACTCGGTCCTTCCAATAACCCTATGGGGAGGGTCATATTATTATCCCAGTTTCACATGAATAAAGAGCTGAAGACTGAGATGGGTTAAGTTGACCAAGTTCACGCAGTTATGTGGGACAAGAATCCAAACTGGGTGGGCACATGTGGGCGCGCCTTGGCCCAAATGACTTTGCAGTTCAGATCTTTTGTTTGAATTGTACATCTTCAATTTGAACAGCTCTCCAAAGATTTGCTCCCAGTGGACAGAAAGCATTTATTGAGAATCAACAGACCTAGATTCAAATCCTGGCTCTGCCCCTGAATGCTGGGTGATTTTGGATAAGTTACTTTCCCTCATGGGCTTCAGTATGTACAACTGTAAAGTAAGTAGAGAGGCTAGATCAGGCTAACACATTCATGGCACATAGACTACAACCGACTCAGCCTGCATGCGTGGCAGACATGACTAATCGATGCTGGCACTCTTCCCCTGCTGATATACCATTCTAGGCAGCCAGTTCTAATCAATTGAAACTTGAGATAAAATTCACCTGCTATTTCTGGTCAAGTGTTAAGCATCCTTGCTGCTCTGGCATTCTGAAGCCTATCAGAGCCAGCATCTCAACCTTCATAGCAACTACATGGTACTTACTGTTAGCCAGGTGGGAGTTAGTATTTCCTTTTTAACACACGGTGAAGCCAAGGCCCAAAGAGGTGATGTGACCTGTTTGGGAGGCTCTATGGTCATTAAGATGGAAGGTCAGGCCCTCCTAGGCTCCTTTTCTATTTGTCATCTTAAAGTGCAGTGACTCTGCCATCAGACAATCTGGGAGGTTGCAATCTGAAATGCTCTGCCCCCTTAGAAGGATGTCCCCGTCTGAGTTGACAGTGTGGTCACGATCTGCCACTGCCCCTCTCGTCATTGCTGTAGCCACTATCGTCCCAGGCTCCCACCAAAACACCTGGTTTTTCTGCCCACCTGCAGTACAGGTCACTAGTGTCATTGAGCCAGCCAGTGCCTACTTCAAAGACCCCCCAGTTCTACCCTCTGCAATGTTTTCCAAGTAGAGAAACTGAGCCCCAGAGAGGATTGGAGACTTGCCAGAGTCAGTAGCTGCTATGTAGTAGGACTGGAACTCAAACCCACGTTTCCTGCCTCCTCGGCCTGGGTTCTACCTGTTGGCCCTGTTTCCCCATTATTACAAGGAAGGAGTTGGCCTCAGTGATCGCTCAGAACTTTGATCTGTGTGATGCCACAGCTGTGGAGAGCAAACCAAGGCCCTCGGCTCCCTCACTATATATGGGACTGGGTGAGCCTGGCCTCCTCTCCAGGCCAGGTTTCCCCAGGTATAAAATGGTGGGATAGCATCACGCTGTGAAGCCCCCTCCTGGTACAGCACACAGCGGATGCTCAGTGTAGTGTGGAGTTTTAGCATCAACACCCACCCTGATGCTCCTGGCCCACGTAGAGGGAAGAGGAAGGGGTTGAGGGCTGTGAGCTGCGGATGGGTGGGGGGTGCGGCAGAGTCAGAGAGAGGAAGAGCTGGGGGCCGCTGTGGGACTCGCCCCTCTTTCCCATCCTCTGCTGCTTCTCCCTTCTCTCAACAGGCTCGAAGGGTCATCAGTGAAGTCCTGGAGGGCCAGAAGAAGAGAAGCTCGTGGTCCAGCAGGACCCAGAGTCCTGTGAAAATCTCCTCCATCTTTTCCGACTACTATGATCTGGGTTACAACATGCGGTCAAACTTATTTCAAGGTCAGCCGGAGGCAAGAGTCGGGGCTGGGAACATGCATGGTCTCCAGAGCATTGAGCAGGGAAAGGGGAAAGCCTTTGGGGTGTCCACCCCCAAAGAGGTCTGGGACCCCGAGGCACACCCCTGCGGACACCCACTGCATGCCCCCAAGGGCGTGCTCCATGCTGGGCCCGTCCTGTGTGGGAGCTGGGAAGTCCAGTGCCCGGCCAGTCTGTCCTCCCTGTGCAGATGACACAGCCGGGAGGTGGCTGTCAGCCTCACAACCTGGAACACTTCCGGCCTCTTCATCTGCCAGTGGGTGGCCTGGCCCCACCGGGCTGACACCCTTGATCACGGCAATCGGTTTCTTGGGCCCGCCACTCCCTGGCTGGGTGTCACCTTCGGCAGGATCCTTCACCTCTCTGAGCCTCGGCTTCCTCCTGGGTCTGCTGGCACCATGATGACAGTGTGGCCCTCAGTGGGTCGTGGGCAGGACTCTCCAAAGACGTGGAGGCGCCGGCCTGTGCACTAAGGAATCCTCATAGCTGCCAGGCCATTATTTTCCTTCCCTAGAGCCGGGGGCGGGGGGAAGGCAGCCTGGTGGGAGGCTGTGCATTTAGAGAAGGTTTCCTTTGGTCCACACAGCTCTGCCTGGCGGGGGGAAGGTGGTACTGGAGGCGGCCAGTAGGTCCCAGTTATGGGTGGATTTGAGGGCGATTGTCTGCGACCTCTCAGTAATCTAAGGGGGATCTAGGATTCAGATCCAAGGTTTTCTTCTGTCCCCAGAGCCCTGTGGTCTGGCCTCAGCACCAGGTCAGTCACCTCTGCACTGTGACACTGTATGCCCCAGGGAGGGCTTTCCACACTGCTCACACAGGGTCACGGCCAGCACCCGCCTTCCCGCAGCCCCCACGAGCTGGTGCGGCCTCACCGTCAAAGGTCAGCTCTGGGTGGCCCTCTTTCCTCCCTCGGGCACCTCCGCTGCTCCAGGGCCTGGCCGGCCTCCCCTACCTGGCTTGGATCCCGGTCGCCTGAGGAACCAGGCATCCACTGGAAGCATTTCTGGGTTTTTCTTTGCACTTCGAGAGGAGCAGTACTGGGGGAACACAGCTCACATTGTCCTGATTCTGCACCCTGAGATCCCGCCTCCTCCTCCTCTTTTTGACAATGATCACCCATAATTCTTCCGTACTGTCTTGCATGAAAACCTGTTCGTAAACATAAGAGAATAACAACATAGCACCCACGCCCCATCACCCCGCCCGGGCAGAACTGTGCCAAAGGTGCTCTGACCCAGCGCAGACCAGCGTGCACCAGCTCACAAGGGTCGATTGTTACATTTCCTAGAACCGATTGGCATTTCAATGCTGTTTTAAGATTGGCCGCGGTAGCCGTGTTTACACTCCGGAAACTGGCACGTACTGGGAACAGGGCTTCGCCCAGCGGCAGTGTCACACTACCGGCACTGTCCCTGTCTGTGAGTCCCTCTCAGGCTCCACCTGCCGGGGTTGGGCTTGGCACTTGCTGCGCGAGGCTGGAGAGGCAGGTGTGGCCACATAGACGTGTGGGAGGGGAAATCAAGGGGGAAGCAGGCAAGGTCTGAAGACCCTCCCTGAGTGAGGTAGGAAACTGCCCTGGGGCTGTGAGCAGAATGGCCCTGCTGGACTTGGGTGAAAGGATCATTCGGGGGCTGTGTGAGAACAAATGTGGGCAGGCTGGGGCAGGGATGTGAGACCAGATGGGCAGGTGATGTTGGCCTGGTGTTGTCGGTCAGCTTTCTGCTACTGTAACAAGTGGCCAAGAGAATCAGCTTATAGAGAGAAAAGGGTTGTTTTGGCTAACGGTTGTGGAAGTTTTGTTGCTTTGGACCTGAAGGAGGCATCGCATCATGGCAGGGAGACAGGAAAGAAAACGGCTCACCTCACAGCCCAGGAGTGAAAAAGAGGAAGAGAAAGAAGTTGGGTTCCCACGATCCCCTTGGAGGGAACACCCCAGTGACCTTGAACCAACCACTTCTTTTTTTTTTTTCTTCTCAGTTGCTTCTTATTTATTTGTACATGTTTATGGTGCATGATGTTTGCATTCCTTGTGTGGGGTTGCTACATGTACATAACACATCTTAATTCCTTTTTCTTATCCCCTTTCCCTCCTCTCCCTCTTCCACTATCTCTTGATCCCTTTTCCATTTGAGAAAGATCTATCTCCCTAATTGCTGTTACCTTTTATTTATTTTTTTGGTATTACCTTTTATTTTGGTTTTTATTTATACTTTGGATTTTTCATGTAAGAGACACCATGTGATATTGAAGCTTGTGTAACTGATTTATTTCACTTAACATTATGGTCTCAAGGTGCATCCATTTTCCTACAAATGACTCAAGTTTATCTTTCTTTATGGCAGAGTAGTACTGTATTGTGTATAAATGATACATTTTCTTGTCTCTTTATCTGTTGATGGACATATAGGCTTCTCCCAAGATTTAGCTGTTATGAGTTGTGCTGCTATAAACATGGGTGTGCATGTATCACTGTCATATGATTTGTTTGTTTGTTTGTTTCTTGTTGTTTGTGGTTCAGGGCAGCCTTGAACTTACAGGTGTGTGCCACCACACCCGGTGCCTGTGATACGATGTCTTTAACTCTTTGGGGAAGATGCTTAGAAGGGGAATAGCTGGGGTCAAACGGAATTTCTAGTTTTAGTTTTTTGAGGAATTGCGCCACACTGACATTCCCACCAACAATCTGGAAGGATTCTTTCCCCCTCAAGGCCCATCAGCATTTCTTGATGACAGCCATTCTCTCTGGGTAAGATGGAATCTCAGTGTTGTTTTAATTTGCATTTCTCTAATGGCCAGTGATGTTACCCTTTTCTTCGTATATTTATTGGCCATTTGTACTTCTTCTGTGAATGCCTGTTCATTTCACTTGCCCATTTTTTGATTGGGTTTCTTTTGAGAGCAGACCCCACCTCTTAAAGTTCCCCTGCCACTTCCCAACAGCGCCAAGCTGGGGACTAAGCCTTTAACGTGTGGCCTTTGGGGGCATCCAGATCCAGCACATGTTTGAGGTCACCCTGGTGCAACGTGGGGCTTGGGGACGGTGCGGACGAAGCACGGTGATGGGGCAGGAGTGTGGCCGTGAGTGTGATGAGTGGATTTCCAATGTGAGAAAGAATAAGTTGATTCCAAGGCATTTGGAGGAATACCCAGACTGCTGTGTAGACGGGCCCAGGAGGAGCAGGCTGAAGCAATCCCCAAGCTGAATCATGGAGACGACCCTTTCTATTGTCTTCCAAAGCATAGAGTTTTGCTTTTTACATTTAGGTCTTTAATCTACCTGGAGTTGATCTCTGTTTTCAGTGTGAATTGGGGGTTCATTTGTAATTCCTTCTTTCTGTGGATTACTGATGGTCTCACCGCCTCTTATTGAACACGTCATCCCCCATCAAGTTTCTGGCAACATCTGGCCTGGTTCGTGGGCCCTCCTTCTGTCCGTTGGTCTAATATTACTCTTTTACTCACCAAGGTATTAGAAGTAGCTTGATATCTGGTTGGACAACACCCACCCCACACTCCCCTGCCACCACCAGGCAGTGTCTTGGGTTTCCAGGCCTTTTATTCTTTCTTTTATGGTTCTTTTTTATTTTTTTATTTTTTTTGGTGCTGAGGATTGAACTCAGGGCCTTGCGCTTGCTAGGCAAGCACTCTACCACTGAGCTAAATCCCCAGCCCCTATTCTTTCCTTTAGAGTGAAAGGAAACTTTAGAATCAGCTTGTCAATTTCCATGAAAACCCTGTCGCAGGTTTGATGGGAAGCATGTTAAATCTCTAGTGCTCAGTTTAGAGGCAGTTACCAACTTTCTTATAATAAATTTGACAATTTACAAATATGGTATATAGGTCCATTAATTTAAATCTTCCTTTTGATATCTGTCAATAACAGTTTGTAATTTTTTTCTAAAGATCATGAATGTTTTCATTAGATTTCTTTAGGAAAATAAATTTGGCACTTACTGCAAATGGTATCATTTGAAAAATTACGTTTTCTGGGGCTGGAGGGTAGCTCAGTGGCAGAATGTGTGCTTAGCATGTATTCAATTCCCAGCGCCAAAAATGAAATAAAATCATTACATTTTCTCACCTTACCTCTCCTGGTATATGCAGAAACTATTGCTGTCCTTCTTCCTCTTCTTCTTCTTCATAATAATAATAATAATAATAATAATAATAATAATAATAATAATACTTGGGTTTGAAGCCAGCGAGCACTGAGCTACATCCTCATCTATTTTAATTTTCTTATTTTGAGGCAAGTTCAGGCTGGGCTCAAATTTTCAATCCTTCTTCCTTAGCCACCCAAGTAGCTGGGATTACATGTTTTCATTTTTTGTATATTGATTTTTACAGCCAGAAACCTCGCTCAGTTCACCTATTAATTCCAATACTTGTTTGCAGATTCAGTGGCACTTCTTTTGCATAATAATAATAATTATGGCAACCTTCATACACAGCAGATAACATAGGCCAGACATCGCTCTTAGTCCCTACATACAATTTGCAACAAGAAATTTACAACATACAATTCGCCACAAGGAATTGGCAAACCCTATGTGGTTTGTTCTATTATTCCCTTTCGTTTTTTCAGATAGGCAAAAAAAAGAGGCATGGGAAAATCAAATAACTTGCTTAGGATCACACAGGTAGGAAGAGGCACAGTTGGGATTTGAACCCTGGCAGCCAGAGGCCAGAGTTTGCATTCTGAATGTAATGATAACAGTCAAGAAAGACATAAAGACACCTGCTTTTCCTGCTTATATGCACCATCACGCTGGACAAGACAGTCAGGGCCGAGGCAAAGGTGAGAAGAGCCTGGCAGTTTGGAGATTTTTTTTTTTTAACAAAATAAGACATTGTAATATATGTATAGTGTTTAGATCTCTGCACATAAGTAAGCATTTGTCAAAAGCAAATGAAATGAGCATCTGAGCGACGGTGCTGGATGCAGAATCTGGGGGGTCCCGGGGCATTCTAGGTCCTAGGCCGGCTTGGGCCGGTTGACTCGGCCCCAGGGTCCGGGGCTGGGGGGGAGCGAGGGGCCCTGAGGCCCACGCTGTGTCCCGCGAGGGTCAGAAGCCAAGTCTGTCTCTCACGGGCATTTCTGTGGGTCCTGCAGAGCCCTGTGTGTGGGTCCCGCCGTGCGTGCATGTGATTTTCTTCCTGCTGCCAAGGCTCTGGCTCCCTGCTCTTTTGATATTTTGGGGTGTCCTCCTCAGCCCTCTCTGGAAGTTTGGGGCAGGATTAACGTGGCCCAGGCTGGTCTTCTCTTTCCTGCCCACTCTGGTCCACAGACACTGGGTGAGCGCTGTGAGTGTAGAGGGAGCGGTTGCCACGTGCAAGCGCTGTGCCGTCTCAGGCCACCTTCTTCCCTTTTGTGTCCCCAGCCTCCAGCGCTATACACAGGCCCCCGAAGGGACCCATGAGACCTCTCTCATTAGATTTAATGTGAGAGGTGGGAAGCGGGTACCTCCATCCTGGGGAGGGATGACTCAAAACTCTAAAAGCCAAAAGACAAAAACGAAAAACAAAAAAGCTTTAGATCATCTGGGGTGTTTTCCCCAAATCCAGCCATTTCGTAGCCTTGCAGAGACCAGTTCTCCGGCAGGTTTTAGACAGTCGCTTCCAAGTTCCGCAGGAAGAGTCTCCTTTGCTATCTGATCGCCACCAAAACTGAGCACTTCAGTCCAAACTTGTAACTGAACGTTGCGTTACATAAGTGTTTCAAGCCATAAATACCAAAGTCTAAAAATTGCTTTTTCTGGGTCGATAGCATCGTCCTTAGAGGACACAGCAGTAATGACTTCAGTCCTTTGAAGCTGTAGAGATCCACTTTGTAACCAGCCGATGGACAGCTCTGTAGGTGACTTGTGTGTGTTCCAAGTTGTCTCTTGGGTACAGGACTTTGCGTCAGGCTGATAGAACAGGCTTATTAATTACAACTCTGTAGATCTTGCCCTTCCTTATTAGTATTCTTTACTGATCTGTTAATTACGAAAAGATGGATCTTTAAATCTTCTGCTATCAGCAGATTTGTCCATTTCTTTTATTTCTACTGATTGTGCTTTATCTAGAGATTTTTTTTTCGATTTAGCAAATTTAGAATTATTGCAGCACCTTAATTAATTGCAGCCATTTTTATTTCTCCCTGTGTCTTCGCTTTGCAGTCTATTTTGTCTGCTGTAAATATAGCTAGACCAGATTGCTTTTGGTTAGTGTTTGCTTGGTATGTCTTTTTCTAGCCTTCCAGGGTTTATTTTCTCTTTGACTCTTTTTTATTTTATTTTTTTCTTTGTATCTTTATAAAAAAGTGTACTTTAAATAATTTGTATCTCGAAAACATTTGGTGTAGTCTGATAATCTGTTTTGTTTGTTTGTTTTGTTTTTGTTTCTGGTGCCAGGGATCGAACTCAGGGCCTTGTGCTTGCTGGGCAAGCATGCTAACCACTGAGCTAAACCCCCAGCCCCTGATAATCTATTGTTAAAGTAGTGGGCTTAGTCTAATTATGTTTAGTTGAATTACTGACATATTTGGATTTATTTCCATGAACTTATACTGTGTGTTCTATTTGTGCTTTTCTTTTTTGCTTTTTTTTTTTTTTTTTGGTGCTGGGAATTGAACTCAAGGTCTTGTGCTTGCAAAGCAAGCACTCTAACCACTGAGCTAAATCCTCAGCCCTTACCCTTTTTCCTCCTTTCCTTTTTTTGAGGGGGTGGGGAGTTGCTTGAGCTTTCTGTTTTTTCCTCAATCCTTTTTATTCTCAGAGCTGAGGTTTCAGCCCAGGGCCTCTTGCATGCCAAGCACATGCTGTACTACTGAGCAACAACTCCGGCCCTCTCAGCTCAATTTGTGTACTTTTCTATTCTTCGTATTCTTTTTTTATTTTTAGACAGGGTCTCACTTTGTAGTTCAGGCTAACCTTGAACTCCCTGTGTAGACCAGGCTGGCCTCCAACTCACAATGATCCTCCTGCTTCTGCCTCCCCAGTGCTGGGCGGGGTAAAAGACGTGCACTACCACACCCGGCATTCCCTACTGGTTTCGTGGCTGCCTTGGGCATTTTAATGTGCAGAGTTAACAAATTCTGAAGTTAATCAAGGTATTCAGGTTTTTTTAAACATACAGATACATGAAAGGCTTTATCTTTACTTCCCACCCCTCGTCTGCTTGTGTACTATTATTTTACAAACTTGTCCATGTAAAGAAAGTAGTTAAAACTGTAGGTGGAGCTGGGGACACAGTGTGGATCTGAGATAGAGTCCTAGATCTTCACTCAGGACCAGTGATTCAACCTCCTTGTGCTTTAGAGATTTCACCAGTAAAATGGGGGTAATAACCATATCTGCTTCTTAAATCGCCTGAGAAGATTCAGCGTGTAAGTTCATGTGGAGCTTTTGGAGCAGTCTGTGGTACACGGAAAATCTTCAAAAATAAATAGTGCGCTGTGGGGCAGCTCAGCAGAGTCTACCTCGGACGTGCAGGGTCCTGAGTTCTGGCCCAGAACTGGGAAATAGAAGTTCAAGATGATCATCCTCACTATTTCACCTCATAATTCAGACGCTGATGCTGTTGTTACACAGCTAGCTTTACTCAGTTTCCCCTTTCTGTGCCCGCCTTTCCCTCTCGCGTTCCAGCTCTTTCTCTGGGATCACTTTTTCCTTCCCGAAGTATGTTGTTCATACAGGCGCTGTAATGAGCTTTTGCTTTTGGTCAATTTTAGGCTCTGTTTGTAAGAAAACAAATTTTTCGTCATTCTTAGGAGAGAACTGTATTACAGACAGGTCTACACGAATGATTGCTTTCTATTAGTACTTCGCTATTGACCCGTTTGTTTGTTGTTGATGGTTAAGCAAATCAATTATTATTCTTTATAAGTGAGCTGCCTTTTAGTTCTGGGTTTTCTTTTTTGTGGGATTGAACCCAAGGCTTTGTTGTGGTGCTAGACAAGCGCTGTACCACTGACCTACATCCCCAACTCCTCCTACTCTTTTTAAATTTTATTTTCAAGACAGGGTCTTAAACTTGCTGGTCTTGAACTTGCTTGCAATCTTCCTGCCTCAGCCTCCAGGTAGCTAGGATTACCAATGTGCACTACCATGGCTGCCTCTGTCTTCCTCTAAGAGTTCTTTGTCTCTGCTGTTCTTCATTGCACCTGGGTGTGCCTAGGCGAGGAGCTCTTTCCTGGATGTAGCGCACTTACACACGAGGCCCCGGGTTCAAGCCCCAGCACCACGACCCTCAGCCCTTGCATCATATCATTTAAATCCTTGCTCTCTTTCTGGATTTAGTCCTCTCTCTGGCGTTTCTGATGATTCTTCATCATAGCAGGTTATTGCCTTGTTTGTGCTTTAGTTTGGGGCATTGAGATAAATTTTCTGAAGACATAAGTATTAATTGTCCCACTCAGACACTCTCATGAATGCCCAATCATTCAATCTTTGCAACACTGCAAGAAAATCTTACTCCTTTTGATGAAGAAACTGAAGCTCAGAGACACAAACCCTTAGCAGAGGCCACACTGCCCATAAATACGGGAACTGGGGCTGGAATCCGGACCTGCTTTACTCCCAAAGCCTCGCTGACCTGTTCCCTTCACAACCCTCCGTCCCTAGAGGAAACTGCTCCCCATTATAAGCCACCAAGCGCCCACTTCCACTGACTTGGGGCTCTGGGGATTTCTTCATGGTGTCGCACAGGGCCACCCCAAGAGACCAAGAGTCTCATGAAAGCTTCCTATACGCCAGAGGTGCTGGAGAAATCGGTGCGGGACTTGGAACATTGGCACGGCAGGAAGACGGACGACCTGGGTAGGTGGGACCGTGGGGGTGGGCGGGGCGTGCTGCTCAGAGCTCCAGACAGAAGCCTCATCAGGATGAGGCCCGGGCCCTCCTGAGGCTGCTGGGTGACCCGTGCCGGCTCCTCTTACACTCTCTGCAGGACGGTGGCACCGGAAAAATGCCATGAACATGAATTTGCAGAAAGCGCTGGACGAGAAATATGGAGAAAAGAGCAAATCCAGGGCCTCGAAGTAGTAGCTACGGCACCGAAGAGGCGCCCTGTGCTCAAAGAAAGGGCGAGCAATAAAGAAAGCAAGCACAAATTGGTGCCCTGCTTCATGCTGCCATGGGGACCAGGGCGTGGTGTTGGAGAGACCGCTGCAGGAAGACACAGCCCAGCCCGAGGGCCCGAGCTATCCCCTAGAGCACCCTACTCCCCAGCCCCTGGCCCTGTGATCCCAGGAAAGCATGCCCAGGACCACCCCCGTCCTAGTGTACCTGGTAAAAACACCATTCTCCCCCTTGCCCTCTGTGGATGCCTCCTGCAGGGGTCACTGCTGGACTGTATCCTGCAGTGCCGTCCTCAGCAGACCCCAGTTGTTTCCAGATAGCCATTTCCTCCACCATGAGCCGTTGGACTTAGAAGAATTGGCCGCACACATAACTTGCAATCTAGGGTGGGTTTGATTGGTTCACAGTAAGTCTCTCACACAAGCGATTGGTTCAGCAATGGACATGTGACTCAGTGTAGGCCAATGAGATGCAAGGAAAGGTGTGGGTGTGTGGTGCCTTCTGGGAAATTCTTTTCTGTGCTGGGGATGCTGGGGTGCCTCTCTCATTCCTGATGACTTGAACAAGGAGCCGTGCAGCCGTGCCCACTGCCCCTGGCAGAAGCCATAGGACCGGAGGAACTGTGGACCATGCAGCGGACCCCACCAAGCTGCCCACTTCCTGGAGTCCTACACCCTTGAGCCTGGGCATCTCCTCCTCATTTGAGCAATCAAAAGACCGTTAGTTAATGACAATCCCTAGTGTCAACAGTGGAGGGACTTGGGGACTGGAGCCCCAGGGAAGAGTCCCCCAGAGAAGGGGCTCCAGGGCAGCTGAGCTTATCAGCTGACCCTGAAGCTTTTTACCTGGTGAGTCTCTAAGCCAGCAGTACCCTCAGCCCCAGGTCACTGACTTGTGCTCGACTCATGGGACGTTTTTTATTTGCTGTGTTCCCAACCTCACCCAGAACTAGTGGCTTAAAACACCATAATCATCTATTTGTTCCCCATCATGCAAATGGACAGGGCTCAGCAGGTCTGGCTCATTTCTGCTCCACGTGTTCCTTGGGACACACGTGCCTGGTGCCTCGGCTGGGCGGGTCCTACAGCTGGGGTGGGTACTGCGGCTGGGCTGGCTGCCTTGGAGGTGGGAGGGCACCGCAGGTGGGCTGCCTGAGCCCTGTTCTCTCCCCAGGGGTCTTTCCCCGAGGCTGGCTTGGGTGTCTTCATGGCGTGGCGACCGGATTCTAAGAAGGAGCATTCCAAAGTGACAAGATTCAGTGTGCAAGGATTTTATCAAGCCTTGCTCTCCATTGTTAATGTCCCCTTGTCCAAAGGGACTGATGGTCAAACCCAGACTTTGTGGGAGGAGACCCCGGAAGGATATCACCAAGGCAGAAGGGGCTCACTGGAGACCACCAAGAGTCTACCATGCTCATCATCTTGCTTTGGAAAAAAAAATCAAAGCGAAGGGAAGAATCAAAAATCACTGCCAAGAGAAGGGAAGCCATGTTTCCACATTTCTCCCAAACACCCTCCTCCTGGAAGAGGTAATGACTTAAGATGGGATCGGGCCAGGATGCCGCACAGGGAAGAAGGTACGACTAGATACTTGCTGAGTATCTAAGGGTTGGAGAGCTCAAGGTGCCGAGTTCGGTTCAACTTGTTTCTGTGGCACCTACTTTCTGCAAGGTACCATTCTTGGTGCTGGGAAAGCGGGACTTCAACTTTATTGAGCAGCTACTATGTGCCTCTGCACAAGACACACTCGAGTCACCCAACATGTTGTGGCTCAAGCACGCTCTCTACTGTTGGGACAGAAATAATCATGCAGTAAGTGCTTTACACACACAGCCTTATTTCATCTTGACATCATCCTCAGAGCATGGGTGTCACCAGGGATGTGCTAGGGTCCTGGTCAGCCTGTAGGCTTCAGGGAGGAGGCGGCTCCTGAGATCAATCTTGAACCAGAGTGGGTGTGCGCAGGACCTGAAGGGGCGCAGCATCCCGGACAGAGGATGCTGCATGTGCGAGATCCAGCAGCGTCTGCGAGGGATGATCAAAGCATATGGTGAGTGTTTTAAGTTTAAAGAAATATTACTGTAAAAGACACGTTGCCATTAATCCCCTCTGAGTACTCCCCCCCACTGCAAACACATCCTGTCCTTCTTGCCCCTCTCTGAAGCAGTTCTTTACCAAGTGTGATCAAAAATACAGTGACTACTCTGGCCGAGCACCGTCCGGTAGAAAAGCGGGCTCCTAAAAACATTACAGTGTGTCCTCCTCCTCCCTATTCACCAGACCTGGCACTGAGCGACTTTGGGCTCCCTCCAAGGTCAAAATGGCCCGGAAAGGTCAACATTTTGAATTGATTCAGAACATCAAGGTAGCCAGGACTGTGCAGCTAGAGACACTCACAAAGGAGGATTTCCGGAGTGTCTTTAGGAAGTGTCAAGAATGGGGACAAGTGTGTGTGAAGCAAGGAGGGGGATTTAGAGCGGGATTACTGGCAAGGTGTCTTTCATTGTAATAAATATTTTTAAACATTCACTGTCTTTTTGATCCTACTGAGTATTGGGGCTCTTGGCCTGCAAGGTTGGGAAGGAGAAAGGGGGACACAGCCTGCGTCTGTGGGGCAGGGTCCTGTGAGCGTCTGTCGCGCAAGACTCTTTCCCCGAGCTCCCATCTGGCCGGAACATGAAGGGTTAATAACGGCTGGAGAAGCCGTACAGGAAAGCTGAAAATATGCTCAGCATCCCCAGTTACCACAGATGCAAACTAAAACACACAACTCATCAGATGGGCAAAAATGAAAATGCAAGTATAGTAGGTGAGAACGAGAGAAGTGGACTCTCATGCATTCTTTGGATTATGAGCAAAGAACAACAAAGAAGTATTTAGCCATGTTGAAATTATATCTTACAACCTAGACTTTCCTTCCCTACCTAGCCTAGCAAGACTCACGCATGTGCAGAAGGGGCCTTCCTTACAATAAATCAGCCCGAGTAACTTTCAGCTGCAGGGTGGACAAGTCTGGTAATCTAGGGCAGCGGGAAGCCAGAGAGCCTGTCTACAGATATTATGGGGCCGTCTCACAGGTCATAGAGGGTGGGGGTGAAGACCAGCAGAACAAACCCCACAGTAGGAAATGCACAGATTATGTTACCCTCAACACACACACACACACACACACACACACACACACACACACACACACAGGACCAGTTTATTCCTGGTAGGGATATTTATAAGAATATGGGGGCTGGGGATTTAGCTCAGTGGTTAAATTGCTTGCCTTGAAAGCACAAGGCCCTGAGTTTGATCCCCAGCACGCACGCACAGACACACACACCCACACACACACACACACACAAACTGGGGAGTCAGGTGAGGTAGTCTGAATCCTTGCTACTCAAGAGGCTGAGACAGGAGCATCACAGATTCAAAAACAGCCTGGGCAATTTAGCAAAATTCTATCTCAAAATAAAAATAAAAAGGGGCTGGCTGGGGAGGTAGCTCAGTGCAAAGCCCTGGGTATAATCCCCCACTACTACTGCACCTTCCAAAGAGGAAAAAAAAAAAAAAAAAAGAGTATGGAAGGTGGCTTGGAACAACACTACTGAAATCCATCTTCGAGTTACATTCGCTTAGCACCTTTCAGAAGCAGGCTTGCAAGAGAGCGCTGCCAAGAAGCCTTCTGACCAAGGACTGGGGAGAAAAAGTGATCTAGTGACAATGTGGGCGAGCTGATTTAAAGCTAAGCGAGCAATTTCCATTTTGATTAAAGGGAACAAATGTAAAACGTTTTATGACTTTGCTCCATGCATTCATTTATTTATTTATTATTCATTTATTCACTATCCATTATTATTCATTATCATATTGTTCATTACTCATTTATTTATTGTGCTGGGGATTGAACTCAGGTCCTTGTGCTTGCAAGGCAAACGCTCTAACCACTGTGCTAAATCCCCAGCCCCCAGTTATTTATTTATTGAGACAGGATCTTGCAATGGAGCCCAGGCTGGCCTTGAACTTGCAGCGACCCTCCTGCCTCAGGCTCCCGAGTTCTGGGACTAGAAGCATGGGTCACCATGCCCTGCTTGCTCCAGCTAAAGATTCCGTCTCAGAACATCCAGGGGAGTCCTTTTTAATTAAACATTATTTGGAGAGAAAAAAACTGTACTTTTTGAAAAGTAAATAAAACACATATAATTTAAAAAATTTTCTAACTTGAAGGAGGCATCGGTGGCAACGCTGCTGTCTCTGTGCTGACAGGATGGAATTCACCCTATTTTGAGCATCACAGAGGTCCGGCAACCAAGTCCAAGTAGCGTTCTTTCAACCAGTAGAAACATTCGCCTTCAATTCAGGCAGGGACTCATCTGCCCATCGTGTTCACAGCCTGTTCATAATTTCTTCCATATCCAGGAACCACCCAAGAAGACACCAGTAAAAGCCATTAAGGACGAACTGAGCTGGGGGACGGCCGTCCCGCCCACCCAACTAGAGTCCCAGTCCAGCGCGCCCCCTGGTGGTAGAACTGCGAACCGCAAGCCTGGACTTCAGACACCATTAACCCGCAGCGCCTGGGTCCGTCGATGAAGACCACGAGGCTCAGTGAAAGGGAAGCATCCACGTTGTCTGCTTTGCCAACCCAAACTCAGTGATGGCCCAGTGGCAGGCTGATCCGTCCCCCAAGGACTCTCGGTTTCTGCAATAAAAAGGGGCTATCAGCATCAGGCTGGGAATTTAGCTCAGTGGTTAGAGTGCCCTGAGTTTGATCCCCAGCAACAATAACAAAAACCTCCCAAAACAAAAATATCCCTGCTCATTCAGGACTTATCAGAACCTTGAATATGCTCCAGGTCATTGGGTCACTGCAGGTTATTAGGCCCAGTTTTCACTCTTCCTCCCTGGGCCAGCACCCACAGAACAAACTGCGAGGCCGGCTGTGAGGATACTAATTTCATTCAAACTGCAGGTTTGGAAGCCCAGCAATCAGCCCAGGGAAAAGTAGGCCGGGTTTAGGGGTGGTGGGTGTACATCCGTTGCTATAAATTGGATGTCGACTGCCCCCAAGGGCCATGTGTTAAAGGGCTGGTCGGCAGCATGGTGCTACTGGGACAGAGCAGAACCTGGAGGGTCCCGAGTCACCAGGGGTGTGGGACTCCAGGCTCCTTCGCTTTCCTCTTTGCTTCCTGGCCACAAGGTGAGCAATTTGTTCCCTTTTCCTCCAGGTGCCCCAGCGACATATCCAAGAACCCACCAGAAGTCAACAGCAACAGGTCTACCCCAGTCATGAACGGAAACTTCAAAAACCATGACCCAAAATGAACCTTTTCTCTTTCCAAGTTACTTACATCAGGTATTTCATTGTAACAGTGCAAAGCAGACTGACACAGATGTACAACCAGGATGCCACTAATCCAGGCTCACGAAGTACCCGGCCACTTCCTGTTGCTGGCTAGCACTGTGGCCTTCCCTGTGGGGAGCTGATGAGTGCAGTCTGCCCTGTGTGTCTACGAGCTCTGGCCACAGAGCCAATCAATCACCAATCAAAAATAGAAAAAAAAATTGCACCTGTTCTGAACATATATAGACTTTTCCCCTTGTCACTGTTCCATAAACAATACAGTATGACAACTACGTGCACAGGTTTCCATTGTGTTAGGTCATGCAGATTGTCTTAGTTAGGTTTTCAGAGTCAATGGTTGTAAGAGAGCAAATTTAATAGGAGATTTATAAGTTACAATATTCACCCACAAGCCAAATGCAGGAAGTGCCAAATGTCCATCTAGGCACTGGTGACCTGAAAAATCCAATCGAGGGCTGGCAGCCCACAACACTGTCCCTTGTACGTCCGTGTCTGCAGATGATGGCTGGAGAAATCTTTACCAGAACCAGGATACGCTGCTCGCAGCAGAGATGACAACCAGAGCTCCCCTGAAGCAACAGCAGCATCCTCGATGATAGCAAGGCCCCGAGTTCCTTCCTCAATGAGAACAGGTGAGTTCCTTTTGGGAGAACCAGCCGCAGCAGAGCTTCTTCTGGGAAACAGCCCACCAGCTAGCTTCGGCTCCCACTCTGCTTTATCAGCAACAACCCTCAGGTGGATCTTCTATGCCCAGCATCACACCAACTCAGTCCGGCTGGGTGTTCTGGCTCAAGTTGACCACATTAAGTCCACCACAATCCACCCCTGGTCAACTTGATAACCAGACACATTTCTTTAACCCATAGTCTCCAGTGGCAGATTTACAAAGAGTTAACATATCTTGGTCTATTCAGATTTACATTAACAATACAATTCTTATTGACACTCATTCCCACACCAGAAACCAATGTTCAAAGAATTCAACACTGATGACAAATAGGTGACCAAAAATTACAAATATACATATGAACATACAACTTCATTCTGTCTCTTGTTTTATAACGATACAATATACTAATATAGTACATTCACATTAAAAAATACAACTTTAAAATTTTAAAACTTTAGTTTCCAATAAGTTCAACAGAATACGGCAACATTAAGAAATGCACCAAAGGATCTCCTGCACCCAAATACACTCTTCCCTGTTGGTAAAAGGCCTCAGGTCATTTTTCCATTGTCCTGTTTCTCCGCCAAAACCATGTTCTCCTTTGTTCATCCTTGAATCCACAGCTCTCCTCTGGCCAGATTCTTCAAGTCACTCTGCTGGCTCACTGCTCTTGATTTCCAACGTGGATCCAGTCAAAAGCCCTCAGTGGTAACTATGCTGCCGTTCCAACACCAGACTGCACTGAAATTTTTCTGCCACCCAAGCAATATCTCCAAACACAAGCAAAATGCAGACCGACCTCTGCCAAATCACACATACACTGCCCGGGACCCAGCAGCCGAGGCAGCCTTTCTGAACAGAGGCCTCCCGAGTCTCATCCTGACCTGTAGCATTTCCATAAATTACTCTAGTTTTCCACTTTCTGACCAGAATTTCAATAAATTTAGAGCCTTCCAGGGCTCCCTCTTTGTCCGGTTTCTAAAAATCTTTCCAAATTAATTCCAAAGGCTCTTAAGCCACATGGCCAGGCAGAGTCACAGTAAGAACCCCACTTCTCTGGTGCCAATTTCTGTCTTAGTCAGGTTTTCAGGGTCAATGATTGTAAGAGAGCAGATTTAATAGAGCACATTTATAAGTCACAAGATTCACCCAGAAGCCAAATGCAGAAGGTGCCGAATGTCCATCTAAGCACTGGAGACTCGAAAGATCCAATCGAGGGCTGGGAGCCCACAGCACTGTCCCATGTACGTCCGTGTCTGCAGATGATGGCTGGAGAAATCTTCACTGGAACCAGGATACGCTGCTTGCAGCAGAGATGACAACCAGAGCTCTCTGAAACAACAGCAGCATCCTCGATGATAGCAAGGCCCTGAGCTCCTTCCTCAGTGAGAACAGGTGAGTTCCTTTTGGGAGAACCAGCCGCAGCAGAGCTTCTCCTGGGAAACAGCCAGCCAGCTAGCTTCGGCTCCCACTCTGCCTTGTCAACAACAACCCTCAGGTGGATCTCGTACGCCCAGCATCACACCAACTCAGTCCGGCTGGGCGTTCTGGCTCAAGTTGACCATGTTAGGTCCACCACACAGGTGATCTAGAGCTGAGTTGTGAGAGGGGATCGCACGGGTTCTACGTGACGACTCTGGCATTCTATATAAGGGACTCGAGTGGGGGGGGTGGTTTGCAGGGGGAGGGAGGTGGGTGCTCACTCTTGTCAGAGAAGCTGTTTCTGGCGTCAGGGTGAGGGGCTTGCGCTGTAGGCAGCAGGCAGTGTGACAGTTAGGACCTTCTTTGCCTTCCCGTGTGGCTGACTTAGACAAACAAGAGGGATTTGGGTGACCTGTTCGGGGCGGTGGCCAGAGGCGAGCGGGGACTCTCCCCCCCTGGACAGTTTTCCAGGGGGCCTGTGTCTCCATGCGCTTGGTCTGTGCTGAGGGTCTGGCACCGTGGGGGAGGTAGGGATGAGTAATGAATGCTTAGTCCTTGAGAGCTCTGAGTCGAGGAGGTGATAGTGAGGAAACCCATGAATTTAACAGGGGGAATGCAAAGGTCAAGACTGAGGGTGTGGCCTGGGCCTTGGGCTGGGGTGGGAATTTAGGGTTTGTAGAAGCTGGAAACCGTCCCCAAACCTCAGGCCGCTTGGGGGTAAAGACTCTGGAGTCCTGGGTCCCTTGTAGCCTCCATAGAAAACATTCCAGGTGTCCTGGGGGGAGGGGCAGAAGCTGGTGAGTGGGGCCCTTTGGAGGTCAGAAGGGGAGGATTTAGCTGCTGTTCCCTTTTCTCCACTGTTCCCATGATATAGGCAAAAAGATATATCTCCCAACCTGCTAGATGCCAGTTATACTGAGTTTGTGTTCCCCGAAGTAGAAGAATGAATTCTAAAATGAATTCTAAGGAACAACGGAAGTTGAGAGTAGGAAATTTATTAAGAGAGCCTGAGAGAAAGGAAGGGGACCCGAGTGGGTTGCCACAGAGTCCCACTCTTTACAGGGGGCCTTATAGGGCAAAATCATGAGGCGAGTACAACATGTCAAAATTATAGTTAACCAATAATAGTACAAGCGTAGTCACTTAGGTAATAGTGATCCAGTGGGGAAGAAGGTCACGTAGTAAATCGGTAAGGAAAGGATATTCCAGGGTAGGTTGGATCTGGAGATCTTGGTCGCCCACCTGGGAGACCTAGACTTTATCAGATCAGATGAGTGTAATCTTCAGCTCTGTTTATCCCCCAGGCAGGTGTGTGGCTCTGGTCTTTCCATCCTTATTTTGAGACCTGGCCTTCAATGCATATGCCTGTAGAAATAGTTACAGTGTATTCTCCTCTTGTATATTGACTCCATCGAGGGCCCAGCCCTGTCTGACTGCCTGTAATGTTCCTACCTAATTTAGCTATCTATAATACCACAGCACACCAACTTTGGGCACTTTAAAGCCCACAAACGTGATTCCTGTGCAACCAATTTCCAGTGATTCCCTCCACCAGTCTTCACCTGCGACCT
>PVJO010027319.1:0-19826 GCA_004026905.1 Hystrix cristata | reverse complement strand
GTTTCAGCTAAAGGGAGCAACATGCACAATGGCCCAAAGGGACACAGCTCAGAAGGACATGGCTCTGGGGCGTGGCAGGTGTATCAGCCTAGCTAGCACATGGCAGTGATCAGAGCAGGGAAGGGCAGTGAGCAGGGTGGAGAAGGAGGTGTGCGGACTCAGCCAGCCCTTGCCACCCTCGGCATCCTCACTCTTCTTGGCCTGTGTGTGAAGCCCGGAGGACACCGAGCTGCAGGGGGACTTCACTGGAGTGGCCAAACCCAGCTGCAAACTCTTCTGTCTCCTCTGCCAGGGATGGTTCCTGTGGCCCAAGGAGAATCGTCAGAGGCCACTTTCCCTCCCCCTGAGGATGCCTCCACGCCCTTCCCTATCCCACGAACCTCCAGCTTAGCCCGGGCCAAGCGACCCTCAGTTTCCTTTGCAGAAGGCACCAAATTTGTGTCACAGAGTGGCCGAAGCTCAGGGGAACTCTCTAGCCCAATTCGAAAACCCAAGCGGCTCTCAAGAGGGGCCCAGCCAGGTCCTGAGGGCCAGGAGCCTGAGGAGTCCGTGAGCCCAGAGCAGGCAAAAATGGATAAGGCCCCTCCTGCTGCTGCTAGACCTAGGGATTCTGCCAATGGCCACCGATTCCTGCGTGGTGGCCAGAAAGTGGCCGAGCATGGGGAAACCACCAATGGCAACATCCAGGAGAGCTCAGATTCTGTGGCCACGATCTACATGCTGGCAGGGACGCCCGAGAGATCTGAGGGCCCTGTCTGGTCTGTCTTCCGCCGTTTGGGTAACTTCCAGAAAGGCGAGGCAGAACCCAAGGTCAAGAGTGCCATCCCTAAGCCTCCACGCAGAGCTCTGGGTCAGAAGAAGGGCAGCACCGGACTGGGCTCTGGCTCTACCAGTCAGAGCCCTGGCTCGGCTCCCAGTGCTAATCCGGTGGGGGCCTCGGAATCTACAGGAGTTGGGCCAGGGGAAGCATCCAGGGGGCTGGAGGATGGTGGCGAGAGCTCAAGGAGGATCCAGGGACCGGTCTTCAGGAGCAGCCTCCCAGAACAGGATCCCCAGAAGAAGGAAAAGGAAGGGCAGGAGGAACCCCTCTATGAAAATCTACACATATCTCAGCAAGCAGAGTCCTGAAGACCTTGGATTTGGGGAGTGGGAAGAATATGGATGGGGGGGGACACCAGAACTGCCATGAATCAGATTGTGCTTTGTGCTGGAAAACAATCCCAGATCCAGGACTCACAAACCGGAGCCTCTGAGCTGGAAGAAGCGAGGGTTAGAGGCCAGCTGGCTGTGGGTCCTGGCAGCACTCCGGGAGCAGGTCTGGAAGGCTTGGGCAGAGATCCCGCAGGAAGGGGTCAGGAAGAGGGGAGAGACGCTGCAGGGACTTTTTTGTCTGTTGCCCTGGATTCTGCCCCTAAAGGACTGTTCTTTCCTTCATTTGCCAAGCATTTTTCTGCAATTGGAAACAACCTAAATGTTTGATGATAAAAGATCAGTTAAACAAATATTTCTTAGGAATGGTTACTATAGAACTACTAAAAATCATGTTGTACAAAAATATTTAATATAGGAGCATGTTCATGATACACTATGTGTAAAAAGTGACTTACAAATCATGGGATACAGTACAGGTCCATTGTTTGTTGTTGTTGTTGTTTTGGTGCTGGGGATTGAACTCAGGGCCTCACCTGTGCCAAGCACGTGCCCTGCCACTGAGCTTTATCATCAACACCAATGTTTCTTTATTTTTAAACTTTTTTGTGTGTTTTTTTGAGACAGGTGTCTCACTCTGTGGCCCAGGCTGGCCTTGAACTTGTGAACTTCCTGTCTCACCTTATTTTCTAATTTTTTTTTTTTTTTTTTTGGTGGTGGTGGTACTGGAGATTGAACTCATGGCCTGATCCATGCTATGCAAGTGCTCTGTCACTTTTCATCTTAACCATTTTTGTTTTGTTTTGTTTTGTTTTTGAGAAAAGTTCTTGCCAAGTTGTCCATGTTGGGCTCGAACTTGTGATCTCCTGGGTAGCTGAATTACAGGTGTGCACCACCATTCCCAGCTTTAATCTTCTTTCATGCATATACATCTTTTTTAAAAGCATGGTTCATAAAACATCACTAAATATACACATAAAAGGAGAATTCCTGGCAACATGCCTATAGTCCCACTTCCTTAGGAGGCTGAGGCAGGAAGATCACTTGAGCTCATGAGTTCCAGACCAAGCCCAGGCAACAACTCCATCTCCAAAATTTAAAAAAGAAAGAAATGCTAACATTTTAAACCTGTATAAAGTAAAGCTGAGATTTCTCTTTTCCCCAGAGGCACTCTGGAGGGCAAGGGAGAGATTAAGACTGACTTGTTTGAGTGCCTCTTGGTCTTTGTTATGGTTGTGTTTTTTTTGTTGTTGTTTTTTGAGACAGGGTCCCGCTATGTAGTTCAGACTGGTGTTGAATTCACTATGTAGCCCAGGCTGGCCTCGAACTCATGGCAGTCCTCCTGCCTCAGCCTCCCAAGTACTGGGATTACAGCCATGCACTACCACACCCAGCTGTGTGCCTCTTGGTTTTAGAATTCTTGGCTCACGCACCACATTACCTAGTTAGAAAATGAAGAGTCGGGTTTCCCCTTCTATCCCTGTGCCCAGAGAACCTCATTAACAGTTGAGGCACTTCCTTTCACATGTGTTTCGTACACATGTAAATATATGTTTTTAAAACGTACTAAAATCATGCTGTGCATACTATTCTGCAACTTACTTTCTTTTTTTTCCCCCTCCCCTCTTTTTGGCGCTGGGGATTGAACCCAGGGCCTCAAGTATGCTGAGACACATTCTCCCCAAGCTACATCCCCAGCCCTGCAGCTTGCTCTCTTACTTAGTAATGTATTGCAGACATCTTTGGATGTCAGTGAATGTAAAGCTACCTCTTCCCATAAAACATGACAAGGCGGGGTTGGGGCTGTGACTCAACAGTGAAGCGCGTGCCTAGTGTGTGTGAGGTCCAGGCTTTGGCCCCCAGTGGCCGGGGCAGGTGAGGAGGTAAGAGTCCATCACATGGAGATAACACATGAGGCCACCCGCCCGCCGATGGACAGTTGTTTCTAATTGTTTTGATACAATAAACTATATAGTAGTCTACGACTAACTTTGTACATATTTCTTTCTTGTTTTTGCACTATTGAGAATTGAACCCAGGGCCTTGTGCATGTTAGGCAAGTGCTCTACCACTGAGCTACATCCCCAACCCTGTACATATTTCTTTTTGCACTTTCGCAAGTTTTTTTGTAGACTAGATTCCTAGGAGTGGAGTCGTTCAATTATAGGGTAAGAACATTAGACATTTCTGTATGTACTCCAGATTGCCCTGCAAGAAAGTTATATGGGTTTATATCCTCACAAATTAACCATTTTCCTACACCCAATCTGACAAGTTGAAAATGACATCTCCTTATTGTAGCACACATACAAAAAAAAGTTAAAGCTAGCTAAAGTTCAAAGCCTTGTACAATTAAAAAGTAATCTTTTTTTGAGACCTGTAACCCCACCCCTCAGGAGCCTGAGGCAGAAAGACCCCACAGGTTCAGGTCCAGCCAGGGCTACATAGTGAAACCTTGTCTCAAAAAACAAAACAGGAGGGGCTGGGGATTTAGCTCAGTGGTTACAGTGCTTGCCTTGCAAGCACAAGGTCCTGAGTTCGATTCCCGGTACCAAAAACAAAACAAAACAGGGCTGGGGATCAAGCACAAGGGCCTGAGTTCGATCCCCGGCACCACAAAAAACAAAAACAAACAAACAAAAAAAAAACAAAAATAAATTACAATTTAAATTTCATGGTTATTCTTTTTTTTTTTTTTTTTGGTGCTGGGGATCGAACTCAGGGCCTTGTGCTTGCAAGGCAAGCACTCTAATCACTGAACTAAATCCCCAACCCCTGGTTATTCTTTTTTTAATCTATGATTATTTTAAGTTTCTGATCAGAACTTTAGTAGCTATTTGGTAATTTTCAATTGAGGTGTTCAACTTTTTTCTGGTTTTTAATTTTTTTTTTGTTTTTTATTTTTTTGAGGCAGGGTCTGGCTATATAGTTCAGGCTGGACTTGAACTCACTATGTAGCCCAGGCTGGCCTCAAACTCGAGGCAGTCCTATTGCCTCAGCTTCCTGAGTGCTGGGATTATAAGCATGTGCCACCACACCCGGCCTCTCTGATTGATTTTTTTAAGTGCCTTTTACACATCAAGGATATTAATTCTTTGCTCAGCTTGTGACTGCTGTTTAAATCCTGTTTAGGGTTTCTTCTTTTTATCTCTATGAAAGCTTAAAATTTTAGACAGTCTTTGTCTTTATGACTTTTGGGTTTTATCCTACATTTGGTGCAGAAATCTTCGCTACCCTAAAATTAGTGAAATAATCTACATTTTCTTCCAGTACTTTAGTGATTTTATTTTTTTTAGTGCTGGTGATCAAACCCAGGCCCTCATACATGCTAGTCACATCCATTATTACTGAGCTACACTCCCATAATTTTATTTCTTCATAATTTGCCAATAGTGCTGGTGTTGGAGCATTAGCACTCCTAATTAAAAAAAAAAAAAAAGCAAAGAAAAAGTTCCACTCAGATCGACCTGGAGTTAAGTCCCAGCTCCAACTTCTTGTTTTATGACTTTGGAAAAGTTATGTAAAGCCTCAGGTTTTTCATCTGAAAAATGAGGATAATGGGTATCTCCAGGGGTGGTCGTGGGGATTAAATGACACAAAGGGTGTAAAGCACCTTGTAAATGTTTAGTCTCAATTAAGGGTAATTATTATTGGCACTAGTCTTATTCTCTCAGCTTTGGATCCTGTGTCCTAGACTCTGGTACTTTTTACCTTTTTCATTTGTTCATGTTTTCATTCCACAAACTCCATTGTGCACCAGCTTTGTGTTTACTTCAGCAGTTTAAGGCTGGTTACACAAAGTTGAATAATACACACTCTTGCCCCTAAAGAGTTTACTTACAGTTAATGGGAAAAGTGAGATACAAACAGATGAATAATTATCAAACAAGGCAACCAGTGGACAACTATAGTGAAGGGTATTATTGAGAGTGGCTAGGAAAGGCTTCGGGGGGGGGGGGGCTGCCCAAGAAGGGTTATGTTGATGGCCAGAAGTGAGAGAACAGTGCAGAAACCACAAGCAATTCTATAGGACCGGAGCAGTGAAGACCAGGCAGGTCAAACAGCCTCCAGTGGAAGGAGCCCATGTGGGTCAAGTTGGGGAACCTGAACTTTATCTTGCAGAACAAATGGTAAAGAGTTTTTGAAGGCACCCTGGGAGACAGGAAGATGGCAAGTTCGAACTCAGCCTCGGGAACCCAGCAACTTAGCAAGACCCTGTCTCAAAATGAAAAATAAACAAAGAGGACTGGGGCTGTAGCACACTGGAAAGGCCCTAGATTTTAGCAGAAGCCAGATTTACCAAGGCCAGATTTACCTTTCTCATAGCTCACTGGGGTGGAGTAGGGTGGGGCATAGATTTGAGAGGGTGAGATTGGGGGTCGGATGAAGTCCCGAAGACACAAATGGTCTGATTAGACAAACATTTAGGAGCTAGGGCTGTATTGGTGTGGTGTGTGTTTGTGGAGGGGGGGAGAACAGCAGGTGCCTAACAAATACTCACTGAAAGACTGGTTCTGGTTCTCGGCATCTGCCTTAAGTAAATAATGGTTCTATTATCTAAGGGAGACTTACAGGAACAGCTTTGAGGCAAGAAAAAAAAAAGCATTATTTTAGAGATGTGTTTGAGGCCAAGAGAGGGCTCTCAGGCAACTGGCTCAAGAAAGAGGGGTGAAGGACTGGAAATTTGTCAGGAGGCAGCTGAAACCTTCAGTGGGTGAGATTCTGCAGGGTGGGTAACTGCAAAGGTAAAAAGGGAACCAGCCGAATGAACTGCACCAGCGAGCAGAGCCTGGGAGAGGAGGCTCTTGCAGAGGGGTCAGCAGCGGGTTCGCGACAGCAGGGGGCGCACTCGAGCTAGGAGAAATGGAGCGGGAGGCTGCTGGAGCTCTCAGGTTTGGATCTGCCATCTCCCAGTGTGTATAGAATCTCGGAGAGACCCGGGGTTTTTTGAGGTCAGTATAGTACCTCTGATTGGGGAGACGCAGCCGGGCAGCTGAACCTTCAAAGCCTGGGCTCCATGCTTCTGCCCCAGCAGTTCCTCAGGCGGCTGCTCACAAAGGGATGCTGGAGCCCTCTCCGACTCCTAACACTTATTCTAGCAGCCTGGCGTTGCCTATAGCAACACCCCGCAGAGAGGGTCGTTACACGAAAGAGACGCGCAGGGAGCGCCAGGGACAAGCAGGAAAACCGATATGGGTGGGGGTCCCCGAAGAAGCCCAGGACAGCGAGAATGGGAATGCGGGGACCAGAGCGTGGACACTGTCCTAATGCGAAACAGACAAGCCCCGAACTCCTGCTTACAGATCGTCAAGGGGCACCTGTCACGGACCGGGCAGATAGCACCTAGGAGAGGACGAGGGGCAGGTGAATCAAGAAAGTGCACATCACATTTGGAAAGGGGTTCGGGAATCCGAGACCCCAGGCTGCGCCTGAATGGGAGCCATCGGGGACAAGAGGAGAGGAAGTAGGATACAAAGCCCGAGGAAGGGGCGGCAATGCGTGGGAAGAGGGCAGCTGCGGGGGGGGGGGGGTCGGGAGTGGCAGGACCCCTGCAGAGCCTGAGCATCCGGGCGTGGTCCCAGGGGCGCAGGGCGCCTGCGTAGAGGCCGGAGAGGAGAGCAGGAGTGGGGCTGGGTGCTAGGGGTACTGCCACGCTGCTGGGATGTCCGGGGGCCCAAGAACGCCCAGCCCGCCCCCCAGCCTAGAGTCAGGGCTTGGGGCGGGGCTCTGGAGGGGAGGTGGGGGAATGCCCCCGGGGCATCCCGGCCCTGGCGGTGACCCCAGTTTAAAGCTACAGAGGCGACGCAAGGCCAGGCGAGCAGAGGCACACAGCAGCCCCCAACCCCCCCAAGCTCTCTTGTTTGTCTCCAAGTCCGGCCGGAACCGGCTTTTGCTCGCCGGGGGGCGGGCGGGTGGCTGCTGATTGGTCAAAGCCTGTTTCCAGCCCCACTCAGCCAATCAGCGGGCGGCAGTGTTTTCATCTTAGGGTTGGAATAAAAGGGCTGGAATAAAAGGGGACAGAAAAGGCGCCGGGCGGGCCCGACACACACCAGCAGGAGCCGGTAAGCTAGATCCGGGGGGGGGGGGTGGGGGTGGGGGTGGCCCTAGGGTAGGGTGCAGGGGACAGAAGCTGTACAAGAGAAGGATTAGAGAGATGTGTGAATATGAGAGAAAAGTGACCGGACGGGTGAAGAACCGCCAGGGAAGATGACGAATAGAGCAAGGAGATGGGGGATGGTGGGACTGGGGTCTGCTTCCTTCGGAACGTAGTAATTGCCGAGGTAACAGCCCAGAAAGGGGGTCGCGAGGCTGGCTCGCGCCGCCGGTTTGAACCGGCTTCGCCTCTCCCACGCGGGGTTCGCGTGGCCGCAGCGCCTAGCGACCTAGCCAGTGGCCAATGGTGCGGCAGTTCCTTCGCCGTCGGGCCAATGAGCGCGCCGTGGGCGGGCCGTTCCGGGGCTCGGTGCGCTGATCTTGTGGTTGAAGAAGACAGCTCTGGGGAAGGGTCTTGAGTGCGGGCGGGAGGAAGTCTGTCAGGGTACCTGGGAGTGGCAGGTCTCAGGTATGCCCATGCCCAGGTGGCCATGCCTCCAGCTGCCTCCCCTCACGGCCCTCAGGCTAGCTGTGTCAGTCTTACTGGGTGCAAGGACTAGTTCCACGTCCTTGAAAATGCGTTCGTCCCTTCCTCCTATGCCTCAGTTTACCTTGGAGTGAGCTGCGGGAGAAGTCTCTGGCCAGGACAGCTCCAGCGTAACAGAAGGCAGCGGTATCGGGCAGCTGCGGGCTCGGGGTGATCCAGGTCTCAGTCAGGGCTGGGGCTTGCTTCCCTCGCTGCGCGAACCTGTCTTCTGGGCCACGGAGGAGTGACAGGCTCCGCGCCCTGCGGCAGAGGCTGGGGGTGGCCGCACGGGTTGGGCAGGGCCGGCGCTGACGCCGAGGTCTGTGCGCAGGTGGCTGCAGAGCCGGAGCCGGAGCCGGAGCCAGGCAGCCGCGCCGCGCCGCACCATGGCGCCCACCCTGGCCACTGCCCATCGGCGCCGCTGGTGGATGGCCTGCACGGCCGTATTGGAAAACCTCCTCTTCTCGGCAGTCCTCCTGGGCTGGGGCTCGCTGCTCATCATGCTCAAGTCGGAAGGCTTTTACTCCTACCTGTGTACGGAGCCAGGTGAGATGGGCACCTTGGGCCGGGCTTGGTTCCTGGAGTTGAGACCCTGGGAGAGGGGGGATTGCAGGGAAGAGCGAACCAGCAAAGCCCTTTCGTTGCATAGCGCCTCCTGGGTGTCAGAAGGCCCATTTGATCTCATCGAGATAAGCTGGGTTTGTTTCATTATCATTGTCCCTGGTTTGTGGATGAAGAAACCGAGGCTCAGGCCAGTCTTCTGCTTTGCCCAACAGAGGGACAGTGATGGACCCAGAACTCCCAGATCCAGGAGTTCTATTTTCACCAGCAGCAATAATCCTGGACTCTTGCCCTCCCGGTGCCTGAACATCGCTTGCCTTGCAGTAAACAAGTTGCTGGCTGGTTGTAAGAAAGGGGAACTCCGGTTTCGGGGGCCGGTGTGCAGTAAGAGAGAGGAAGTGGCTTCGCCTCCACCCTAAAGTTTCGTCTAGAATCTAGATGTTTTTCAGTCAGGCCATTAGGGAGTCTCATAAGAGCTTGCCGGATACAGTGTCTTGTCTATTTTTTGCAGCTTTATGGTTCTCCAAAGGCCATTTCCTCCCACGCCATGAGAACATCTCCGTGGCCTTCCAACCCCATGGGCAGGGATAGGAAGGGGGTCATTTTATCCAAATGCTAGGTTTGCTTCTTTCTCTCTCCCCCACCGTTGGTGTAGTCAAAGGCAGTCTGTGAATGCTCATCCGTGTGAGATCTGCACCCTACCCTGACCCAGACCCTGACCATCCACCTTTCCACCCTAACTATTGTAGGTCGGTGGGTGGGTTCAACCCATCAGTGGGCCAGTGCAACGCTCAGTCTCTATCCTCCCTAGGGAGCCTGGATAGAAATACTTCCCTGTGCCCTCTTCATGTCCAGCAGTAGCTGCAGAAGAATTGAACTCACATAATCTCTCTCCCCAGTGCTTGAGTCTCTTTGATGGAGATAGCCCAGATTTGACTTCCTGGGTCACCACCAGCCTGCCTTTTCTTTTTAGAGTTCTTACTTAGTAGGAAGAGAACACTTTGGACCAGCCTCTGCTGTCTGTAACCCTGAGTTGAACCCTCCCTGTTTCCCTTCTCTGACCTACCAAGAAGATTCCTGAGTGTCCCACTGTCTAGGGAGATAGCAAGGGAGGTTACGGGCAGGAGAAAGGGAGGGAATGTGGAGGCCAACTGGGAGAGGGCAGAAAGTATATCATTTATAAGCAACCTTTAGCCTTTACCCACTCAAAAATATTTCCTAAGAGCCTAAAGGTTCTTGGCAGGCCTTTCCCCACATCAGCAAGAAATCTTGGGAGATGGGAGAGTCAGACCTTGTTCCCTGAGCAAGCTTTCTGTTTTGCTCAAGAGATGTTAGGAGATTAATGACTCTTCTGTTAGGAACAGGTTAGAGTGTTTGACTTCCTTTTTCAGGGTACACAGAAGGTTTGAAAAACACAAAGAAAAAAAAAAGTCCACTCCAGATAAAGCTTTTAGTACTGTATCTTATCAAGGCCAGAGGATTGTTGCAGTTAGATATTTTCCTCCCTCTTTCTCTCTCTTTTGTGGTACTGGGAAGGTCAGATTCTAAGGGGTTTTCTTCCCCCAGATTGTCCACTGATTTAATTTATTGTATGATACTGGCAGTGTGAGGCTGGTCACTTCTCTCCTGCTGCAACCTTGGTTTCTTCCTTCCTTTCAGTGGCAGGAGCCTCAGAGATTGTGCCAACACAGTGCTGAGTTGGTATTTAAGCCCTTGAGAGACTTGACAGGTCACTTGTACAAACCAAAGTGAAGGTGAAGGGTCAGCATAGTGGGTTGAACATCAACTTCTTATCCCGTGTCTTTACTCCTGCATCTGATTTTGGTTTTTCTGATTATCTGACAAACCCGCTGACCCAGCATCCTTGTCAGGAAAGCCTGTTGATTCCACATGGCTTATCTCTCTGGCCTCCCTGCTCCTTGGAGTCCATGTTACCTGTTGTCTTTCAGAGCGAGGAACCCCCAGGTTTCACTTGGCTGGGAGGGACTGGCAGGATTAGGGTCAAGGTTTCCAGTTAGGCCTAATATTTCCAAACCTGACAGCTGAATGGAAGAGAATCAGTTAGGTCATTGACTGACTGTATTGAATTAGACTTCGGAAGAGCTGACTCGTGTACAGCTGACTGACATCAAGTTTCTCTGCTGTTTGTTGCTTGAATTCATTTTCCAAGGAAAATTTGCTTGAACCTTTTGAAAGGGTCTGGGAATTCTGTGTCAAAGCTCCAGCCAGAATCTGGCTACAGGTACAGTGTTGGGTTCTAGCTTAGGGAGGTGGAAGAAGGAAGGAAACAACTCATTTCTCTCTTGTCTCTCTCAGCTTGTTTTACCTGGCCCAGCAGATGGTCAGGAAAAATGACAAGACTGGAGTGAGGCATTTGATAAACTTTGCATGATGCCAACCAGATGTTGGCAGCTGGATGCCCCCTTAGCCCCGCTGGTGTGGATAAGACACCAGTTGGGTTTCTAGCCTGAGAGGAACAGGGCTTTCCCAGAGCTTTGTCCTTTTGGCCTCTAGGTGGCCCCTATAATCTCCCACAGTTGACATCTTTCTTCATTTTCTGTTACTCAGTGGTCTGCCTAGACAGAGTCAGCTCTGGGTGGTTTACCTGTGGAGGGTCAGTGCCATCTCTTGTCTTACCCACACATTCAATAAATATTAATCGAGGTGCTGTACCAGAGATGCAAAGCCAACAAGTCATCACACACAGGTTCTCTCGAGCACAGGCTGGTGGGACCAGCAGTGGGGATCTGGTTGTGATTGGGTGGGAGGCCTTTGACAGTTAGGCGGAAGCCTGCAGGGTGAGGAGGGGCAGGTCAGGAGGGAAGGGGGCAAAGAAGGCCTGGGTAGTCTGGCCCGGAGGAGAAGAGAGAAGGGTAGGCACCACAGATGCCTGGGGCAGCGAGAAGGGCCAGGGCATGCAGGGCCTGGGCACCCACTTGAAGAGACTCAAGGCAAGAAGGAGAAGAGAGCCATGATCTAGTTCACCTCTTAGGGGCACTTAGGAATTATGGAGGGCTTACCACATGCTGGGGCTGCATGGCATGAAGGCTTCACAACCTCTGCCAGACGAAGTCGTAGCTTAGCTGTGAATGTAAAGGTTGACCCCAGTTCTGTGCGCTTGGCCACTGCAGTTACTCATCCTGCGGTGGCAGGGAGCATTCCTCTCACCCCCACAGAGCGGGAAGCTGTGCTTGGGAGGATGGAGGGGGCAGAGGGGCTGCCATCCTTCAGGGAAGTAGGACCAGCTGTGGTCCCTGCCAGGCCCAAGCCAGACTGCATATGTGGACAGGAGAGTTCCCAGTGACCTCAGGGTCCTCCCTTTCTATAGGTTCTTTCTACAGCTACAGGCTGGTGGTTGATACCTTTCAAAAATCCAAGCTTGGGGGCTGGGGATTTAGCTCAGTGGTTAAAGTGCTTGCCTACCAAGCACAAGGGCCTGAGTTCGATCCCCACCACCAGAAAAAAAAAAAAAATCCAACCATTTGGGCCAGGCGTGGTGACACATACCTGTAATCTCAGCAGTCGGGAGGCTGAGGCAGGAGGATCACCATGAATTTGAGGCCAGCCTGGCCTACATAGTGAGTTAAGGCCAGTCTGAGCTACATAATGAGACCCTGTCTCAAAAAAACAAAAAAAAAAAAAAAAAAAAAAAAAAGGAAAGAAAGAAAAGAAAATGCAATCTTTTGCTTCATTGCGTGAATATGACTGTTTTACTTGTTTTTACTTTTTTATAGTGCCACGGATCAAACCTAGGGCCTTGCACATACCAGGCAAGCATGTTATTGCTGAACTACACCCTCAACCCACCTCCATTTTATTTTGAATTTTAAAAATTCCATAGGAACAAGTAAGATGTCTAAAGGTTCTTGCCACGGCCCCAGGATTTGTCAGAAAATTAGAGCCCTTGGCTGTCCCTGTCCACCCTGTACTCCTCCTTATTTCACTGTCTAATTTCCCTCCCCCGTACCTGGCTTCTTGGTGTCTTGTGAAGGTTCTGTCTGACTTGGGTTGGCTTTCAGGGCCCTTGTGGGAGAGGCACGGAGCAGCCCATTCTCGCTGGGCAATATGTCCTAGTGCTGTGTGACAGCCCTGTCCCAGCTCCATTCTTCTAGAGCTTTCTCTGAGACACAGTCTGCTTCTGAGCGGGGAGGGCAGCAGCAACACAGCCCAGAGGTTACCAAGCAGCCGCTTTGGGCTTTGGCAGCCTGGATTCAAGTCCAGCTCCCCATGAGACCTTCGGCAGTGACCTACCTGCTCTGAAACTCCCTGGATGGTTGTGTGGAATGTGAGGCCTGAGTGGAAGGGGACCAAATACCATTGAATACAATGGCCAGCATGCACGGGCACTCTGCAGAAGGTGACTGCTGCTGCCCTGTGGCCACGCTCGGGGACTCAGCCCTCTGGCTGTGTGCGTCCTGCCTCTTGTTTGCTGAGGCCAAGCCGACCTCTCACCCACATCTTCCCTGCTGGACTGGGATGCTGCTTCCTGTTGCCGGATAGACTCGGGATTGAGGAGAGGAGATCCCAGGCCAGGTACCCTCCTCAGCAGGGCCATGCAGGGGTCTGTACCCTAGCGGGAAGCAGGAATTCAGAAGGCATCACCAGCCTTGGGTTGTGATGTGCCCCTTGACTCCCTCCAGCAGCATCTGGGAGCCCTGGTAGAGGCTCCTCACTGTGTTTGTTTCCCTGGAGTAGAGGGAGGCCCTGCTTTGCTCTAGGGAGGCACAGGGGGAAGCTGAGTGGGTTCACAGCACCCTCTTTCCTCTTCTGCTTTCTCTGTAATGATTCTGTTTGTGAGTCTTCTGAGTGGGGCCCAACAGTGCAGACCATTGTTCTCTGTTCCCTGGCCCTGGGTCTCCTAAGCAGCCTGTTCTGTTCTCAGCATGCCCTGGCTACACCAATTCCTTGCCTGCCTTGGTTTGTCTGCCCTGGCTAAGCTGCTCTGGCCGCCCACTGTAGAGACATCTGTTTAATAAACAGGTGCAGGTGAGGCGCCCAGCAGGCTGGGCTGAGTGAGGGCTGAGCTCTAAGCTGGGAGCAGGAAGACACCCTGAGGCTTGGCACTTCTTGGGTGCTTATATGAGTTTTTTTGTTTTTGAGACAAGGTTTTGCTATCTAGTCCAGGCTGGCCTTGAACTCACTATGTAGCCCACACTGGCTTCAAACTTGTGGTGATCCTTCTGCCTCAGCCTCCCAAGTGCTGGGATCACAAGGTGTGCCACCACTCCCGGCTGTCAGTGCTTATCTGTCTCTCTCTCCCCTGGCCCACTATGTTCCAGGTGGGATTGTGTTTGGGTCTGTGCTGGTGCTGAGATTATTCATGGGCACTGTTTGCTGCCAGCAAAGCTTCCGGACTCACCAAAGGTTTAATTCCCTCCAGTAGTGAGGAACACTCTCAGATTGCTCCCTGGGCAGACAAGAGAAACCACTCAGTGCCCCCAGCCCCAGGCCCATCTGTTGCTAGACATCACTGGCTGGAGGCAGGAGCACAGAAGGCGGGGTGGTCCCGTTGGCAGCAATTTCTTTAGAGAGAGAAGTCCAGTAGCCTGAAGTGTAGTTACAGGGGTGACCAGATCTGTAAGGAAGTTACAATGTTTCCACTCCTTTCTCCACTTCTAGCATATAAGGGCAACTTCTAGCGCTTCTAGCATATAAGGGCGACTACCTTGGGAAGTGCGTGCATGCGTGCATGTGTGTGTGTGAGCGCGCGTGCACTTGTGGTGCTGGGGTTGGAACCCAGGGCCTCATTCACGTTAGGCAAATACTCTACCCCAGCCATTGCCTTGGGATCTTAGCTCAGTGTCACAATGAAAGAAGGCATGGATTTAGGGCTCCAGCTGTGGTTCTTTGGGAGACTTGAGGAGGCTGGTGGCTCTCCTCATGGGAAGTGCTGCCTTGCCCCTCACTGTTTGTCCTCCTGCCGCTCACTGCAACTGCAGAGTCTACAGCACCCTAAACCCTGAGCTTTCCCATGTCCCCAAGTGTAGTCACTGGCTCCAGACCCTACAAGGCCTTGAGCAGGTCTCACCAGCCAGCCATCCTGGGCGTGGAAGAGCCCACTCCACCTGCCCACGCTGTCACATCTGTGCTGGTTTGCTCTTATCTGCATGTCAGCCTGCAGATGATCTTTGCCATGTGGAGTCTCCAGCCCCCACCGCAGATCCAGTTCCTGTTGCTGCTGGCAGAGCTGACACCTGAAGCCAGCACCCACCTGTGAAGCGGCTCTGCTTTTCCAGTAGCTGCTCCACAGCCTTGAGCCAGCGGCCCGGGCCTGCCAGCCACAGCAGCACAGGGGACTATTCTGAGCTGCATTCTGGAGGGCTCAGGGGCCTGTTTGCCATGTGTTTTGACCCTCAGTATGATGGTCTCTTTTAGAAAACAGAGAAAGTGGCAGGGGCAGGGATCTGGCTTGTGAGGTTTTGTTTCTGTGGTTTCAGGCTGTAACCTTGTAGCTGTAATCTCCCTAAATCCTCTCTCTGGTTAAACTGGGTTCTGCCCATCCTATTTCTTTTCCTGTCTCTTGATTCTTTTGGCCGTTGGGATCCAGTTTCAGTGTTTTCATTCATTCAGTAAACAGCTACTGTGGCCAGGCCCTGGGAAGGTCCTGGGACACAGAGGTAACCTGAACACTGGCCCTGCCCACAGGCTCACAACCCAGTGGGAGACTAGACACGTATCACGCCAGCCACACACACAGCTCCCTGGCACTGCTGCCAGCCAGTTGCACCATTACCCCCATCCTAGGCCTCCAATAATAGTAATAATAATGATAGTTTTTAGCTATTATTTTTTGAGCACCTTCTGTGCCTGTGTGAGCTCTAGAATGTTAGCTGGATTTACTCATTGATCTAGACATAAACACTATTATTACATTATGTTCATTTTACAGATAAAGAAATAACGCAAGATCAAGTCACTTCCCCAAGATTATACAAATAGGAGGGCTGGGGATTTAGCTCAGTAGTAGAGAGCTTACCTAGCAAGCACAAGGCCCTGAGTTTGATCCCAACACCCCCCCACTCAGCCCGCCGAAAAAAAGAGTATACAGATAGGAAATAGAGAAACCAAAATTGGAACCCAGAGGCCAGGTTCCAGCACCACAGACTCAACAGGCATGCAGCAGAGTTTCTTTACCAGAGGTTGACGTGTGGCACAAGTCACCCCAGGCACCTTCTTGTCGGTGGCTTTGGGGCAGCCCTGAGAGGCTGGGCAAGCCTTGTTTTGCAGACCTCAGCTGGGCAGACCTCTCAGATTCACAGCCCTGGTGCCAGAGCTGCAATTGGGAGGCAAGTGGGTATCTGAGGAAGAGTATTTCCTTGACTCTCTATTGTAACTGCTCATCTAATCAGTCTGCCCTGTTTCTGCATGATTAGTCAGCACCTCTTAACTAGCAGTCTGGGTGAGGAGAGAGTTCCTCAGCCACGTGCCTATGTGCCGTCATCCTCCAACTTCAACTGCCGCCACACTTTTCCTTCCCTTTTGGTGGTGTTTCAGTGCTGGGTGGACTTTGGAGGAGGCCCATCAGGGCTGAAATCAGAGCAGGTGTGGTCACCACGTCAGGCTTAGGGACTCAGCATCCAGCTGCTGGGCCTGGGTGTGGTTGTGGGGGACAGCAACACAGTGTCCCCAGTGAGAGAACTAAGAAAAGGCCACCACAACAGATGAAAGCAAGTAATTTTGGACTATTACAAAAAAATCCCTTTCCAAAGAAGTTCTGAGATACAGTATGTGTGGTGGTTGATGCTTTGAAAGCACCAGGGGAGAAGATGCCATGTGGCCTAATCTGTATTTTGGAAGCCAACCATATTTACCACTAAAGGAGGCAGGAAACCTGCTCAGTCTCCCCAAGCTGACCAGGGAGAACCAGGGCACTTTAGTGAGGTCAGCACCGTGTCCTTCCCAGGTGGTCTAGGTTCTGCCTCCGTGCTGGCTGCAGTCTGTTTCGATAGACAGCTGCTGCGAAGGTTTAGCCAGCCTGGGGCCCTCCAGCCAAAGCTGGGTCCTAAGCTGCTGTAGGGTATAGGATACTCTAGAAGGGGAATCCTAACCCAGGGGCTCAGCAGTGTGTCAAGGAACAGTGAACCCCTTGAAGTTATGGACAAGACTTTGTGTGTTTTCTAGGGATGAGAAGCACAGCTTTTTTTATTGGTTTCTCTGCAGGGTCTATGACCCCTGCAAAGGTTAGGAACCTTGGCATTATGGCTTCAGGGGCTTGGGCTGAATGGATACCTGAGCCTGATGTGAGGTCATTAGGCCCCTCAGGCAGCCCAGAGCCAGCTCTGGCCTTCCCAGTGCGGTGACTGTGAATGTGCCTTGCCTCTCTGATCTTTGGGAATCCCTGCCATGACCCTGTGGTCAGTTTCCCTCTCTCTGCACACACAGAGAATATCACCAACGGCACAGTGGGGGGCGCTGCAGAGCCTGAGCACGAGGAGGTGACGTGGATGAATGGCTGGCTCAGCTGCAAGGCCCAGGATGAGATTCTAAATCTGGCCTTCACCGTGGGCTCCTTCCTGCTCAGTGCCATCACCCTGCCCCTGGGCATCATCATGGACAAATACGGTCCAAGGAAGCTCAGGCTGCTGGGCAGGTCAGTGCGGGTTTCCTGGGGACAAGGGGTGGGCAGCTGGACTCCCTGGGCACGTTCCTTGCTGGAGAGAGTCCTGGAGCCTGCTGTCAGGTGCGCTACGGGGCTCTCTGAATGCTCAGGCTGGGGGTGAGGGTAGCTCAGTGGTAGAACACATGCTTAGCCACATGAGGCCCTGGGTTCCATCCCCAACAAAACATGCAACTTAAATAATAGATATCAAATTATTAGAATGAAGGAGATTAAAGAACTATAGAATGGAAATCCTGGTATAGTGGTGATGAACCTATGGCATGGGTGTTACTGTGTTTTTCTTTTTAAGACAAAAGATGTTAACATAGAGTTGTTTTTTCTAAACCTAAACCTCAGTATTCTGGTTTGATTGTAGCATCGGCACTTTGCAGTAAATAAGTGGGTTTTGGGTCGCAGTTTGAGCACTCGGTGACTGAAAGGTTCGGCGTCACTGTCATGCATAAGCACCCTCATGGGTCATCTTGTGCACCTCCTGGGGTGTGTGTTCCTGGTCTGTAAGGCTCCAGCTGTCAGACTCAGGGTCACTTCACCATCAGCTGGCCTCTCAAGTCTGTTCCTTCCCCTGTTCCCAATGGAACCTTGCAGGGCATAGCTCACATTGGGCAAAACCCATGACCGTGAAGGGAATGGGTTGGACCATCAGTTCCACTCGCTCTTCAGAGCTGAAGAGGCCTCGGTTCCTACGGCACAGCCAAGTGGAGGGGCTCCGGGAGTGGGCAGCCTCTGCCCTCTGCCCTGTGGGCATCCCTGGTGGCTGGCTCTGGAACCTAAGGAATGCTTGTGTGTTCCTTGCTTCAGAGACTTGACCCTCTCCCATCCAGGGTAGGGGCCAGTGCAGTGTGGGGTTTATAAGAGCTGGCTTTGGGGCTTTAATTCCAACTTTGTCTCTTACTAGGTAGAAGACCTTGGAGAAATTAGGTTTTTGTTGTTGTTGTTGTTTGGTTTTTGGTTTTTGGTTTTTTGAGACAGGGTCTCATTGTGTAGTTCAGGCTGAACTCACTATGTAGCCCAGGCTGACCTGGAACTGGTGGTGATTTTACCTCAGCCTCATGAGTGTTGGAATCATAGGCGTGGACCACCGTGCCTGGCCTCTATTTTCTTTTTTAAATGATATTGTATTTTATTTTCCTTATCAGGCAGTAGGGGCCAATTGTTCTTAGAAATCGCCAGGTGGTTTTGTTTTTTTTTTTTTTTTTGGTAGTACCAGGGATTGAATCCAGGGCCTTCACACTGAGCTACATCTCCAGCCCTTTTTTATTTTGAAAAAAGGTCTCGCTAAGTCACTAAATTGCCTAACCTGGGCTTGAACTTGTATCTTTCTGCCTCAGCCTCTCCAAGTTCTGAGATAACAGGCCTGTGGTACACCTGGCTGCCAGGATTGTTAAATCAAATGATTGTAAATGTCCCAAAATGATACAGGTTATATACCCCCAAATGATAATAATATATAACAACAGTCAGGGGCTGGGATTTAGTTCAAGTGGTAGAGCGCTGGTCTAGCAAGCGCAAGGCCATAAGTTCAATCCCCGACACCCAAAAAAAAAAAAAAAATTTGTAACCTAATAAATAATGTGCTCTTTCTGCTTGGTTTTAGTGCCTGCTTTGCTGTCTCCTGTTTGCTGATTGCATATGGAGCAAGTAACCCAAACTGTGAGTCTGCCTTTCCTCCTCCACCTTTTTGTTGAGGATGGGGAGAGACTGCCCAGAGGGGCTCCCTGGCCCACCTGCTTTTGGATGCTGTGTGGTGGGGCCTGGTGCTCCCTGTTCAAGCTGGAGGGCATACCTGTTAGTCCTCTCCTTGGTTGTTTATCTCAGACGAGTGGCTGGGAAAGAGAGTAATCTCCCCAGACAGGTGACTAGAGGAGCCCCCAGGTTGTGCAGAACTCCATCTCATCTTCAAGCCAGCCAGTCCCTAATGGCCTCGTTGATGTCGCTGTGAGCCCTGGGAACTAGGCCAGCTGCGGGGACTTGGACCTGTGAGCTGAGCCCTCTCTAGGCAGCCCAGGCTGGTGCTTTAAATATGGCTTGGAAGCCACCTGGTCCCTGTTCCTATTTACATGGGGCTGTTGGCTCAAAGACTTTGAGAACAAATACGAGAATAGGACCTGAATTTCACCGGAATCTTAGCCAGCCTCACCTACCTAGTTTTGGAAGCTGAGGCTTTTGGCTTTAGGGAAGCAGCTCCTTTAGGCCTCTTGCTTGTGACTGGGTTGGTGGAGAAAGGAGGATGAGTCTGAGCCTTTTGCAAGAGTTCAACTCCATGAGTTGGGCCAGGGGAGGAGGGTAAGCACGAGGCTTCATCTCCTTGTCCTTCTCTCAGCCTGCATTCATTGAGAGTGCTCCCCAGGCCCCTGGGCCAGGCCCTGGCCTGCCTGAAACTCTGCCATGGCTTCCCACTTAACGGCTCTTGTTTTCCTGCAGCCCTCTCTGTGCTCATCTTCATTGCCCTGGCTCTGAACGGCTTTGGTGGGATGTGCATGACCTTCACCTCATTAACTGTGAGTATCGGTGTTTTGTTTCATTTTGTTTTTAATTCAGTAATCTGCTTGTGAGTTTCAGGCAGCTTTTGTTGGTTTGCACTTCCTTGCCTTCCATTCGCCTACATAATCCTGGATGTCCCAAGAAGGGGAGGGCTGACAACAGAACCATTCCCAGCCTCCCGAGGTGGGAGGCCCTGCAGGCCGTGGGACATGGCCCTTGGGGGGATTTGCCTGTGCGCCTCACCTCAGCCTTGGCTCTGAGGAAGCAGCTCACTGACCACGTGCCTGGAGAAGGCAGGAGCAGGAAGAAAAAAGGCTGCCGCCCACTTACTTTCCATCCCTAGTCTTTCCGGGAGCTGAGGCTAACCCTGCAACCAAAAAGCAAACCTCCCTTGGA
>PVJO010027318.1:0-19904 GCA_004026905.1 Hystrix cristata | reverse complement strand
CAAGAGCCTGAGGTCCCCGCTCCTCTGTATTTTGATTACTTTCTGCAATTTTGATTTCATGGTTGCAACTTTTTGGCTGATTCTACCAAGTGTCCATTATATTGCAACGAGTATGAGTCTCCTTATATTAAGAGTGTTTTTTTTTAACTTTATTTTTATGTTGTTGTCTCCTCCAGGAAGCCTTGTCTGCTTGGGGTGAGACCAATGATCTCATGACGCCTGTTTTTCCCATGAGATGACTGTAGTTCAGAGAGGCTGAGTCAGTTTCCCAAGGTTGCACAGCTTGGAATGGAAAGACCAAGAACCCTGAAAGAAGATCAGGACCCAGAGCTGACCCATGACTGACTGCAGAGTAGCTCCAGAGCCAAGCTAATTCTCTAGCATTTGGGTCAGGAAAAATAATGCCATACCCAGGATGCCTTCACGAATGTACCAGTTCCCTGCAGCTCCAGGGCTGCGTTACGGCAAATTAAGTGTATTTATTCTCTTCAGTTCTGGAGGCTGGAAATCCAAACTCAAGCTCCGGGCAGGACTGTGCTAGCACTAAAGGCTGACATCAAAGTTCTGCTAGTTACAGCCCTCCAGGATCCCCGCCGCATTCTCTCTGCGCCAAACTGTGTCCAGATCCGCCTTTTTTACTTCATCGATTCATTGCAGTTCTGGGGACTGAGCCCAGAATCTTCACACTGAGCTACATACGCAGCCTTTTATGTATATTTTTTACTTGGAGACACGGCTTTGCTAAATCACCAAGTTGCTCAGGTTGGGTTGGAAAGTCGCGCTCCTCCTGACTCAGCCTCCCAGCATGCTGGGATGACAGGCATGCGACACTGTTCTTGGCATCAAATCCACCTTTCTTATATGAAAAACAGCACATTGGATTAGGGGCCACCCTACCCCAACATCTCCCCATCCTAAGTGAGCTAACGACACCCACAGAGGCCGTATTTCCAAATAAAGTCATATTCTGAAGGACAATGGTGGAGACTCCAGGATTTTAATGCTTGAATTACAGGAAACACAATTCAACTCATAAGAATGCGTGAATATTGTGTATTTGTGTGTAATTCCATTTCCAATTCAAGATTCAGAAGAAAACAGGCAAACAATACTTCCCTTTGCTACAGCTGGGAAACTTTCTGTATATTGTAGTGGTTTCTACATGGGCCAAAAAAAGAGAAAAGTTATGTTTATGGCAGAAACTGAAAAGAAAAATACAACTCGCACGTGTGTGGCCCCCTTCTTCCTCTTTTAAGATCAGGATCTTGGCGAGTCTCCATTCCAGCATGAAGATACTCGTCGTGAAATGCAAGATGCATTCGGGGACCCACCAGTAAAAGATAAGTGTTGCTCCTCACATTATATATTCCAGGTCATCATTTCCTTCTCAAAAATCTATGGAGATGGCAGTCTATTTTGATTTCTCTTAAATTTTCAGCAGTCCTAGAAGTGGCCTTAGTCATTGCATAATGAGAGATTCCCCAAGCCATGAGCTAGAGCTGGACTTTGGATGTGGAGTAGCTCCCAAAGGCCGAGTGGAGTTAACTTTAAAAGTTGCGTCTAGTGGGAGGAAGTGATGTCATTGGGGGTGGGGCCTTCAGGGGATATTGGGTCTCCACTTCCTGTCTCTGTCTTTCTGCTTCCTGGCTGCCATGATGTGAGCATCTTTCCAACTCCCCGCCCATCCACCATGTTGTTTCTGCCCTGGAGCAGCCGACCATGCACTGGACCCTCTGAAACCATGACCCAAAATAAAGTTTTCCTCCTTATATATTAATTTATCTCAGGTATGTTGTCACAATGATGGAAACCTAACACGTACATCATTATCCAATTTTTTTTTTTTTTTTCAGGAGGCCGACTGGAAGTCATACCTTTCCCTTGCCCTTCAGGGAAGTTTGATTTTATAGTTCTGTACCTATATTTATTTCATGTGCTCCTACCTTATCTTCAGCTTAGAAAGGGTTTGATTGAATATTCTGAAAAGCAAAGTACAATCATGTGCTGTTTTTGTTGTTGTTGTTGTTGTTTCGGATCTGTTTCATAGTTTTACAGGGGAAATCTTTAAAATATCTAGCACAATGACAACAGCCAAGATTTTTCTTTCTTTATTTCTTTATTTATTTTGGTGCTGAAGTTGAACCCAAGGCCTAGATACGCTAACTACTTAGTCTACCGCATCTCCAGCCCTTACATGTATTTTAAATGATTAAAGGTGCTTTATGATGTTTACAGAAAACAGACTTAAATTGAAAACTTTCAGACTCCATCCAGCTATGCTTGTATGGATACGTGCGTGTGTGAGTGTATAAACACACACACTTTTAAATGAGGACTACATTCAACTTATACTGAAAGTCATGCACACAAAACAGTAATTGGGCATGAGGTTTTGTGGGAGGAAGTTAGGTCATTGGGGGTCAGAAGACTCACAAGTTGAAAAAAGGGGTAGCTGGTGTCTTCCAATACAGAAAGCCAGGCGTGGTGGTGCACCCCGGACATCCCAGCTCCTTGGGAGGCTGAGGCAGGAGGATGCCAAATCCCAGCCCAGCCTGGACAATTGAACTTAGTGAGACCCTGTGTCAAAATTTAAAAAATAAATAAAAGCCAGAGGATCTAGGTCAATATGAAAGCCCCAGATCCATCTCCAACTTTCTACTCGATAACAGTGCACATAAAATCTCCATATGTGTGAAATTTAAGTGCCCTCCATACACATTCTGGGTTTCAAAAGAACGACTTCCTCTTTGGTCTCAAAGCTCGAGACAAAGTGCCAACATTATATCAACACTAACCGTATTTGAGACCGACTCTACCAGTGCGCCGAAAACATTTTATTCCCCTCCCCAAAGCATGGCTAAAATAGAAGCAAATCTCTAGATGGAAGATTTTCTACTCCCGCAAACAGAAACAGGATAAACGCAAGTTGCATACACAGTATCAAAGCCCCCAAAATACCATCAAAAAGCTCAACGCTGAAGATCGCTACTTTGGTCCCCTCTTCTCCAAAATACATCAAAGCCATAAAATTTCCCAGGAAAAACTTATCAAAAGACCAGAAGGTCACAGATGAATTTGATAGAAGTAATTTTCCATGAAAAATTTCCAAATTCCAGCCTTGTTTCCTTCTTAGAATGATAATTTCCTATTGGGGAAAAGATGACTACATCCGCTGTCTGTGCTGGGAATAATTTGTTTCCTCTTCACTCACGACGGGAAATCTTCAATTGTTTGGGAACAGACTGAAGAACTTGACCCAAGTCAGCTCGTGACCTCAGGTGCCCGGAAAGCTCAATAATGTTCCTCATGTCCCAAGGTCATTTCAAGGTCATAGGAGGTCATTCTGGGTCACATTAGGTCTTTCCCTACCAAGGATTTTGGACCTTTCAACTGCTGTGGAGCTTGGTCATTTGTGCACAATCGTGCCACAAAGTAGTTGGACATCTCAGAATAGGAAGTCGGAGTCTCTCGGTTCAGATTCGGGATCGAACCAGCTGACCAAGCCATCTTCCGCCCATCGGAGCACAACACAAGATCTGTCCCCCCGATTCATCTTTACAACTAACCGTACCGCATCTAGCCAAAAAGGGGATTTTCAAACACAAGACAACACGGTTTACAGCCAGGCATGTTCACGCACGCCTGTAATCCCAGCTATGCGGGAGGAGGCTGAGGCAGGAGGGTTGCAAGGTTTGAGCCCAGCCTGGGCAACGTAGGGACTTGGTAAGACCCTGTCTCAAAATTTAACAATTTAAAAGTGGCTGGGGAAGCAGCTCAGTGTGAAGGCCGTGGGGGTAAATCTCCAGCTGCAGAAGAGGAAGAAACCAGAGAAGAAGGAAGGAACGAAGGAAGGAAGAAGGGACGAGATAACATAATTTGGGTTGACGACTGATGCTAAAACTAACAGGTATTTTCTGCAGCACAATGAAGAGGGACCTTGTTTCTCTTCATTGAGTTTTTCTCAACGCGATCGCGGAGTCCGGATATTTTCAGACATTCTCTGGCTCTGGAAGAGAAGATGAAAAGACAATGTCACAGCTCCGGGACAAAAAGCCTCTTGCTTTAGGTCATTTGTAAAGCGCTGCGATTCCTGCCGGGATCCGCCGCTCGCCTCGGGTTTCCGACTCTCTGACAGGAACTCAGTGACTCTGTTTTGAGTTGAGACTAATATTTCTGTGGGCCTCTTTCTCGGTTTGTGACTCAAGCCCTTCCTGTAAAATGGGGCAGTAATCGCTCAGAACCTACACGGTCTCCTCATACACATTACACCATCGTGCTGCCCTGCGTAATGTTGCATGCCTGCGATCCAGGCCTTCTGGGAGGCTGAGGCAGGAGCGTCACGAGTTCAAGCCCATCCTGCACCGCTTGTCTCAAAAGGAAAAATAAAAAGGGCTGGAGCTGCAGTTGCATGTGACGGCGCTGGGTTCAATTCGAGTATCTCAAAGGAAAAAAAAACACATCGCTAGATGACGATAATGCCTAGTACAACGTGAAATCTATGTGAGCAGTTTTATATATTGCATTGTCCAGGGAAAAATGACCCCCAAAAATACCTCTACATATTTGGAACAGGTACAGTTTTTGGAAAAAAAAAAAAAATTTTTGAGACAGGGTCTCTCTATGTAGTTCCGGCTGGCCTCGAACTTCCAGCAACCCTCCTGTCTCAGTTTCCCAAGTGCAGTGATTACAGGCCCGTGCCACCACGCCTGTCTGCAATTTTTAAAAATATTTATCAACAAATGAACGGCCAAAGAAAATGTGGTAGAGACACACGAGGGACTACTACTCGGCCATCAAGAAGCATAAATTCGAACCATTGATAGGCAACTGGATGGATGTCGTGACCACGATGCTGAATGAACTAAGTCAGACACAGAAGGCTAAATGTCACATGGTTTGTCTCACGTGAGAAAACCAGAGTGTGAATAAAGAGCAACAGACAGATTCCAGCGAGATGGGAAAAGGGTCTGGGGACGGGGGAGACGGGAGGCCGGGAAGGGAAAGGAAGATGTTCCAGGTGTAATATGCGCATATCATAATTCCCTGTGAAGAACGTAATTATTATACACTGCAAAGATACACCAACAATTTAAAAAGAGTAAACCGAGAAGAAAAAAAAAGAATTTCCTAGAAAATACAAATTAGAATCCTTTTCTGTCCCACGTTTGTTGAACTCACGGATGCAGAAACCGCCAGGTACGAAGAGCCGGCTGCTTGGCCCGGAGTTTGTTGATGTCTCCCGGAGTTTGTTGATGTCTCCCGGAGTTTGTTGATGTCTCCCGGAGTTTGTTGATGTCTCCCGGAGTTTGTTGATGTCTCCCACAGGTTACATTTCAAGGCGGGCAGGAACTAGAGCCCCAAAAGCCTCACACGGCTTCAGCCCTCAGTGAATGCTTTCCGATCACAGCCCAAGATGCCGCGGGGTCTCCACGGCGTGCTGGGCCTTCTCGGTGGGGTGAAACTTCCCCCAAACCCCAGAGTGCAGGCTTGTGTAGACCGAGGTCCACCCCTCCCGAGGAAGGGGCAGTAGCACCCGGGAACCGGCAGGTGGCGCTGGCAGGCAACCTGTAAAATCTGACCCCGCAGGAACCCTGAATTGAGAAATTTTTCCTGTAGGAGCCGGCGGCGGCGGGGTGATTTTCTGGGGTGATTTTCTGGGGTGCTGTGGGGCGCGGACCCCAGAGGAGCACTGCGGGGCACACTGTGGACTGGGTGCTCCTCAGATAAAAATCCGAACGTGGATAAAGCACCCTTCTCTTCTCTATTGCTGTTAAAATTTCTTCTAGTGCCTTTAGCATCTGTGATCAAAAACACGGTGACTGCTACTTCCGAGCGCCGTCCAGCAGAAAAGCGGCTCGTAAACACACGACGCCGTGTCCTCGTCCGCCTCAGTCACCGGGTCTGGCACCGTGCGGGTCAAGGCTGTTCCCCAAGGTCAAAATGACCAGGAAAGGTCAGCGTTTTGAGTCCATTTGAGACATCGAGGCAGCCAGGACGGCGCAGCTGAAGACCCTCAGGAGGGAGGACGCCAGAGCTGCTGCAGGAAGCAGCCGGGACGCGGGATGAGTGTGTGCAAAGTGAAGGGGATTCGTGGCCTTTTAATCTCATCAATTTTTAAATTTAACTAAGCACCATATTTGTCAGCCACACCTCCTTGGGCGTGGTGGCGCGGGCCTGTCATCCCAGCACTCGGGAGGCTGAAGCAGGAGGATCTCTGCAAGTTCAAAGCAGCCTGGGCTACCTAGTGAGTTCGAGCCCAGCCTGGACTACACAGCAAAACTCTGTCTCAAAAATAATAATAATAATCCCAATTTAAAGCTATTTTCTTATGCACGGTACTTACATTGGACTTACCAGGAAGAGGACTGCTGGCGAATGAGAGAAAGGTTTTCGTTTGGTTAAACTGGAGGCTTTACGACTAGCAGGAGAGAAGATGGAAACTCACCGCTGGCCCGCAAGCAGTTCCCTCTCCTGGCGGACTTGAAGAGGCTCACGCCGGCGCCCAGCAGTGTGACGAGCACCACAGACACAATGGGGGACACGATTCTGGCTATCGTGTTTCCTGCGGGCATCGAGAAAGGCAAGACGGGCTGAAAACACTAGAGGCAGAAAACATCATTTATTTCACACGACGCCCAGGCACCATCCCTGCCACGTCCACCCGTTAAAAAAGCCACAAATCCAAACAAGATGACTTTGCGTATAGATGGACTTTGGCCGAGAGCCGCGCCGCACAACCGGATCTACCAGGGCGCGAGGTTCCAGGCAAGGTGTGCGTGCGAGAGGCACTCGGCTCCCTCTTTCTCGTTGCTTCACTGCATTCGACTCCCTTCTACCTTTGTGGGTGCACAGGACTGTCCTCGGGGTCGCTAGAGTCCTGGTGCGCTAAAGCCCCTCGTGTAAAATAGCACAGTGTTTGCACAGAGCATTTCCTGGCTCTTGCCTGGACTCTGGCGATTGCTACCCCACATGGCTTAAGGAATAAAGAGAATGAAGAAGCATGTTAGACTCAGAACACTTGCAGCCCAGAGCTGCTTCAGTGGATGTGGGCACAAAACTCCCGGATTCAGAGAGTGTTTTGTCTTGCAAAAGCAAACACCCGGCGTGGTAGCCCACGCCTGCGATCCCAACACTCGGGAGGCTGAGGCAGGAGGATCACAGCGGAAAACAGACAGAAACACCCTTCCGCTCTCCACCGTGTGCCCCAGAGCGGGGAAAAACATCGATGGATTTTCCTAAAAAAAGCCAGTCTCAGTGTTAGGCGGAGGGGTGAAAAAGCACATCTCATTGCTTTCTTCTCGCCCATAACTGGCCACACACAAGAGCTTCGAGGTTGAGCAGAAAAGCTGGCTCTCGGCTTCAATTTAATGCAGGCGAGCGGCCCCCAGACCCCTCAAAACTGGCGCCATATTCCCGGCCACACGGCACACCAGCCAGCCTTCGGGACTCGGCCCTTCAGCTCCGTGACCTGAGTCGGGCCCCAAGGTCGTCTCTGGAGCACAAAGCTGGCCGTGCAATCTCCCCCCGGAAGGTCGGGCCCTGCGCCCCGGGGAGCACAGAGGACAAGGCGGCGCCCGTCTCACCTTGGGAGCCGTCGTAAGAAGCCGGGTCCTGTCCACCTGCAGGCAAAGGACACCGGTGAGGTCGCCCGCGGGACTCCCCGAGGGCCCGGCCGCCGGGCCGTGCAGCTGGGCTGGGCCGACCGCAAGCACAGAGCGCCGCGTCCGGCTTCCAGGGAACCTGCTCCCGGCGGGAGAAGCCGGACCGACGGGCGGAACTCGCGGCCACGGCTGGGGCGCCACGCGGCGGGCCGCCAGGGCAGGCAGCATCGCTTCGGGGCCAAGAAACACACGTGTGCAACACCGGCAGAAACCAAGTGCATGCACATGTGTGGACACACAAGTGTTAGCACACCATACACGCATGCCCTCACGTATGGGCACATGCAAACACATGTCCAAACACACGCATGCACAGTGCACCCACAATATACAACCGCAACGTGCAAACTTCAAATATGCATATAACACTACATGCATACACTTGTGTAGCGCATACAGCACACATGAGCACAGAGCAGTGCAGGCACACATCACACGCATGCAGGCACACACCCACCTGTGCCCTGCACGTCCTCACAAAAACAAGCACAACATAAGCACACATAACATATGCAAACATGAATGTGCACAGACATGTGCTCACACAGGTGCAGCATGCAAAGCAATACAACACGGTACATGTTTGCATGCAAGTAATGCAACACGTGAAAGCAGCACGATGCACTTACATGTTCACGCACCTATATGCACACATCCACCTGTGCAGGGTGCACCTACACAAATGGAACATGCAAGAACACGCAACACACATGTATGTGCATAGTCTCGTGCACAGGCACAAATACAACATTCAAATGCACATATATCACAGGTGCACATATGCACACGAGCAGCACAATGCAACATGTGTGTGCACATGAACACAATGCAATTCATATACCTGCACAAACATGCACACAGGTACAAACTCATGGACATACAGACATGTCTTGACACACAGCTGCACATGCAAACACATGTGCACATGAACATGCATGCCTAGGACCTGCACTTACACACAACACTCCTAGGTGCACACTCATACCTCTCTAGACATGCATGTGCACACATGAGACACACGTGCAGACCTACATGTGAAGACGTGTGGTTGTGCGATTTACAAATATAACACAAGAGCACATGACCACACATGCACACATGAAAAAACACACAAGTAATCTATCTGTTCTAAGTCATTCCAAATCCCACACATACTTATGCACGAGTCTGTGCACACACGCACCACACACAGGCACACGGACGTGCAGACCTGCGTGCACATACATGCGCAGACACACACTGACACTTAGCCGCGGGCCTCAGCTCTCCTCAGGACACGAAGGCCACACAGACCACAAAACACGCGCCCGGACAGCACGACGGGAGAGGCCGAGCATGCGGACCGGGGTGCGAGTGCCGCGTGGGCAGCCGCCGGGCACCAGCCCGCAGACCCCGCTGCCGCCCGGCCGGACCCCGCGTGAGCTCTTCGCAGAAGGAGGCGCCTCCTCCCGCAGCCCGGAAGGCAGCGGCGCCCTGTGCCGGGGCGAGACCTGCGTCCAGAGCCCCCTCCGGCTGCAGGGCAGGGAGGAGGCGTGAGCCCCGTCACCGAAGAGCCCCGCGCCAGGCCCGGCAGGCGCCCCGGGAACCTCGCGATCCTCCCTCACGCTCTGCACACCCAGCACCCTCGTGCACACGCACCGTGGCTGCTATAGCCGCCGCCGCTCCCTCCTCCTCCGGCTCCTCCAGTTCCTCCTCCTGCTCCTCCAGTTCCTCCCCCAGCTCCTCCAGTTCCTCCTCCTGGGGGTGCAGACAAAGTGGATTTTGGTCACGGGGTGGGGCCTGCCGTCTCTGGCCTCTAATTTGCCCTGGCGGGGCTCCAACCTGAGATCCTCCCGCCTCAGCCTCCTGCTGATGCAGGTTGAATTACAGGCCTGCAACACCGTGCCTCGCTTTATTACTCTTCACCAGGAGGTACGGTTTTTATTTTTTCCCAGTAGTAGCTATAACTCACTCTACGGCAAAGCTATTTGGTTAATGCTGGTAGCCCTGGCGGGAAAGGTAAGTGGGCATCCATCTGTGTGTGTAAATACATACATACATGTAAAGATAAACAGGTCTAAACATACACTGAAACGTATACATATATGTGCACATATAAACACACATATGCGTGCAAAAAATATGCATCTATCTAAAGGTGCAATTTATATATTTATACAGAAGTATAAGAATAAATATAAAGGGATAGAAATACACAGAGATAAGCTATGTGTATATATAAAATATATATATATAAACACATATAAAAGAATAATGACAGACAAATAAAATACACGTGCACATCTAAAGCCATTTATAGAGCCTGACAGATGTGATGGCGCACGCCTGCGGTCCCAGCGTTAGGGAGGCTGAGGCAGGAGGATCGCCACAAGCTGAAGGCCCACCAGGCTACATAGTGGGGTCAAGGCCTAGACTGCACAGAGAGACCCTGTCTCAAAAAACAAAAGAATAAGTGAATAAATAAATTAAGCCACTTATATACACACATATAAACATAAGTGTACACATGGTACAAAAAAGTATGCATATGTATAAACATGTATTTGGATACAAAGATACACGTATCTGCCGGGTACATAGATAAGGTACCTACATATACATGCACATGTATGAATGCGTACGCATAAGCGTATTTAGCCCCATGCAGTTGTGTGTCTGTATACACTAATTTACACAACTGTCCACGATATTTATAATTGCGTGCATACAAATATGAAGATGTATGCAGACACAAAAGTATAACATGCATGTATATATCTATAAAGGTCTATATACACATATAAAATACACATTCAATAGTGTATATGTATGTATACATACAGAAAGGCACTTAAATACATAATAAAGATACATAAATACATGTTTTATAAGGGCACATATACATATAATGATATATATACACACATATGTAAAGGTATACTACCATGTATGTGTGTGTGTATATATATATAAAGTGTGTAGATACATATATGGAGATTTTATTAACATGTATGTGTTTTATAAAGATATATGCATACCAAAATATAAATATACATATGTGAAGGTACATACCCAAGTATGTGCGTGTGTGTGTGTGTGTATATACATATAGCTACTTATATAAAAAACATATAAGTGCATAGGCTTCAGAAAGATATATACTCATAACCAAATATACATCAACATATGAAAAGATATGTATATGTGTGTGTGTATATATATCAAAGGCATGATTAAAAATATATCAAAGGCATGATTAAAGATATATAATATGTTTTATAAAGATATAGACATACATACAATGAGTATACATATATGTATAAAATGCAAAGATATACCTATGCATATGTGCATATACATATATACACTTACATATGCATATATAAGGCCATGTAAATATGTGTTTTACGAAAAATATATATACACATGAAAAGCATACATATAAATATGTGAAGGTGCACACATATGCATGATCATGTATCTGTAAAAGGCTTGTATATATCTATATAAAGATATATAAATATGTATGTGTTTAATAAATATATGTACACACAAAAACGATGCCTATAAATGTGTCACGGTATGTACATATGCATTGTGTTTATACATAAAAGCCTTGTGTGTACATATGTAAAGACATGTAAATATCATGTGTTTTATAAATACATATACACATGAAACGTATACAAGTAAATACCCCTACACACATGTTAAGGGTCGGCACGTACACATGCAGAGTTGTACCCACGCGGGATGCACACGTGTGCAGGTCAGGATGTGCACACGCGCCACACGGGTGTGCCACGCAGCTCCCACACTTGGAGCCCGGAGCACCAGGCCGCGTGTATCGTGTGACTTTGCCTGCGTCCCCCGTGCCCAGCTGCGAGCCGCACCACAGAGTCAGCCCCGCCGTCCCCCTGCACTCAGTGTCCCTCTTTCCTGGCCCGGCAAGCCCCGTCCAGGGACACCTGGAGGCGGCTGAGTGGCCGGGACGCCTCCACCTACCTGTGGGCGGCTTCGGCCAGGACGGGTTGTGCCCGTCGTTCCCGTTGTTAAAATTGCCTGTGGGCAGAGCACACAACGTGGTCACACACTGTGCCCTTCACCTCCGTCCGACCCCCGTGTGTGTGACAGCCCGCGTGTGCAGGGCTGCCCCAGGACCTTTGCACACGACACTCTTTTCCCCACCAGCTCCGCCCTCCAGCGCACACCGTATCTCTCACCATCCGACGTCCCCCTCGAGCTGTCTCCAGCTCTACTTGCAAGAAAACCATCACCAGATGCAGCTGGCCCAGCTTGGACCAGAACCATGATATACCACTTTCCTTTATAACTCACCCGGTCTGGGGAATTCTGTCACTAGCCACAAAAAAAAATAATAATAAAATAAAATAAAAGAGAGAGAGAGAGAGAAACCTGGCTCACAAGGACAGAAGATGTGCAGAAGAATTTCTTAAATAACAAAACAAAGTGGCAAATATTTACGTGCTAGTAAGAGGAGCAGAAAATCCGGGATGTCACGAGAGGCGCCATTTACACAAAGCGCTGAGGGAGACGGCGCCACGGTGCCACCCGCCTCCAGCCGCCCCAAGAATTACACTCTGGGTCGTTGGGAGCCACGAGAAGTGGGTACGAGTTGGCGATTGGTACAGTCGGGATCTAAAATGTCCCCCCAAAGCCTCGTTGTGCTGTTTCAGGGAAGCGACTAGATGGTGGGAGTTCTAACTTGATCCACAAGTCGGTCTGTTGACAGTCTATCGATCGTGGGTTTGTCTGTGAGTCAGTCAACTGACAAGCTCGGGGCGGGGCGGCACTGTCAGAAGCTCACCGTTGTCAGAGGATGTGGGGCACCGTGCGCAGGGGCACTTTGGAGGACACGACTTGCGTGTGTCCCCTGCTGGGTGGGAAGGTTGGCGTGCAGCCCCGGGCTGAGGCGCACGGTTCTTAGGGTCCCAGGCGCAGGCACCATATTGGATGGCGTCTTTATTGTTGGCCGAGGGACACAGGTATTAGGGGCACAGCTGTGAGCCTAAAGGAACCTTCATAAAATGACCCGCTTCGTGCATCTCCTTATATTAGCAAAAAGTAGACAAATGCACCCCACAGGTGTGCGTTTCCCCAGCTTCTCCCTGTCTGCACACGCGGGGCTCAGGCTGGGACCCTGAAGGCTTCCCTCCCTCTAGAGACCCGCACACCTTGCCCGAGTGTCTTCCCAGTGGTCCGAGGTGGGACTTACGCTATGCTGCACAATGCTACAGTGCACAATGTTACAATGCACAGCAGTACGGTGCACAATGTACACTGCTGTGGTGCACACTGCTGCAATGCACAACGGTGCACAACGCTACGATGTACACTGCTGGTGCACACGGCTGCAAGGCACAATGGTGCACAAAGCTACAATATATACCGCCATGGTGCACACTGCTACAGTGCACAATGCTACAATGTACACTGCCATGGTGCACACTGCTACAAGGCACAATGGTGCACAAAGCTACAATGTGCACTGCTCGTGCGCAATTCCACGGTGCACAAAGCTACAATGTGCACTCCTGGTGCGCAATGCCCCCGTGCACAAAGCTACAATGTACACTGCCATGGTGCACACTGCTACAAGGCACAATGGTGCACAAAGCTACAATGTACACTGCTGGTGCGCAATTCCAAGGTGCACAAAGCTACAGTGCACACGCAGGCGACGAGGCCTCAAATTCCTCTCGCAACAGGAAGACGAAACTCGATCTGACATGCGCCTAAACACGGTTTTTCCCCTCGAGGGTCACGTGTTGGAAGCCAGGTCCCCAACAGGGAGATGGTGATGCGGCGATGGGGACTTAAAGCGCGACTCTGGAGCCACGTCGAACTCATCGCAAGCGACGGCCGCGTCCTCACGAGTTGGGCTCCCGAGACACCGCAGGGAAGTGGCCAGGACTCACCCCCGCCGTCCTCGCTGCTGCCGGGCCAGGGACGGGGGTTCGGCAGTATCCGCGGGTAGATGCCTGCTGGGAAACAACACGAGCAGGTCAGGGCAATGAATAGCGACTGTGTTCAGCCGTGAACGGTCCGCATCAGGAAAATAACACCATGCAAAAAAAAAAAAAAAATGACATTGCTGTGTACAGACGCCCGGCTTCCGTAACCCCCAAATCACACACCTAAAATTTGCATTAATGCCTCTGAGCATGGAGCTGAAAAGAAACTTTCCTTTTTGTGGCCACCATCCATCAGCCTGGTTCTCATCAGCAAAGGAAAAAAAAAAGAAGAAAGGAAGAAAGAAAGAAAGAAAGAAAGAGAGAGAGAGAAAGAAAGAAAGAAAGAAAGATAACGTACAAATTCCTGAAATTAATAGGGCAGATACGCCACGACTGACATGATGGTGTCCAGAAAATTAAAATTGCAGGAAGTATTGACAAAATGCAGTCGGCAATAGCACACTGGGCATGTCTCTGTTTTGATTTTTTAAAATTTATGTCTATTACTATAGGTGTATGACACGTAGTATGTTCCTCACGGGGAGTTGATACATACACACATGGCATTTTAATCCTTTTTATTTCCCCTTCCCATTTCCAAACGGTCTATCTTCCTGTTTCCAATGATCTATCTTTTATTTTGAGATTTATTTATACTTTGGATTTCTCATGTAAGAGAAACTACACAATTTTGAAGTCCGTGTATCTCATTCATTTCATTTAACATTATGGGCTGAAGGGTGCAGCCGTTTTTCTACATGTGACTCGCATTTACCCTTCTTCCTGGCACAGTAGTACTCCATAGCGTGTCAATACCACATTTTCTTTATCCGTCCGTCTGCTGATGGACATATAGGCCACTTCTAAGATCTAGCTGTTGTGAGTTGTGCTGCTATAAACACGGGTGTGTGGGGGTCATTGTAACATAAGTCCATCTGTCCTTCGGATGGCATGTTGTACCTTCTGCCCAGAATTTTTCAAACTCCTGTTGCAACACCGTCAACCCATGTGCACCAAGACCTGCTGGCCCCAGGACCTTTGCATGGACATTCTTTCTGCCACGATCTCCCTTGTGCTGCTTCCCTGTCACCGTGAGCTCTCTACACACGTTTGAAGGATCCACTTATCGCCAGACACGGCACCGACTCAGCCTTCCGCTCTCCCAGTCGGCGAGATCTACACAAACTGAAGACTCCCTCTCTGCGGCTCACGCGCAGACATTTTTCTCCACTCTCCCCCGAGTGATCCTAAAGCAGAAGCCGCTACCTGGCACTCAGAATGTGGGCACCGCAATAAATCACCCGCCTCGAGCCCAAGTCCACACCCGGGTGTGCAAAGAGTCTGTCCAATCACTGTGGAGTGTTCGGGGTGTCTTGAAACCGACCGCCAGCGGGCACCAAGAAACCTCCAGAAACTCGTTGAGCAGCACCCAGCCGTGATGGCACACGGCCGGGTTTAAGCGGGTTTAAGCACCGTGTAGAAGCCAGAGCCAGCAAGCGAAGCTGTTCTCTCAGGACGATGAATTTGGAGGCGCCTGCGTCAGCCCGGGTCCCCTCCCCATGCTGAGCCTCCGTGCCGGCCTCCCCGGGTCACCACCGGGGTCGAGATGGGACTTGCAAGACCCGGGCTCGAACCCCACCAGGAGCAAGCACAAGGCCCAGGCTGGGTCCCGGCTCCTGGAGACCCTCCTGCCTCAGCCTCCTGGATGCAGGGACCATGGGCGTGCGCCTCCGCGTCCAATTTAAAGTTACTTTTTTCTAGACACGAGGAAAATCGAGATGACCTTTGACTTCTTAAAGTCCTACTTCAGGTTTCCAGGTTTATCTCTTTTCCATTCTGGCAAAATGTAAAGTTTTTAGGGTTCGCAAAATAGACAAAAGCTTGGCGGACCATAATGGCCAGGATTCTTTTTTTTTTTTTTAATTGCTTGTTTATACATTTATTTTGCTTTGGGCGTTATTCAGCGGCGAGTGTGCTAAACCTATAAAAGAAATACCGGTCAGATTCTTGGCTTAAGGGGCACAGAGAAATTCAAGCGAGATGCCATAAAATGCACGCAAGAGTTTTGTTCTGTGTTTTGGGTTTTTTGTTTTGTTTTGATTTTTGCTTTGGTGGGTTTTTTTTTGCTGTTGATATTTCATTTTCTTTCTTTTTTTTTCCTGTGGTACTGAGGATCAAACCCAGAGCTTTGCACTGAGCTACATCCCAACCCTGTTCGACGTCTACTTTTCATTTTGTCGCCGGGTCTCTCTGAGCTGCCCGGTCTGGGCTCAAAGTCTCCATCCTCCCATCCGGGGAGTTTCTCTTGAATAAGAAAATGGAGGTTATCGGGGTCCCTACAGATCAGCTGTCAAGCGCTCCTGCTCCGGCCTCAGGCGTCTCCTGCAGGAAGATCCTGAAATGTCTCCTGAGTGCTCCGTTATTTTGTGAGGTCGGACCGGACGCGATAAACCCGCGAGCGTCTGGTTCACCTTCTGGAGACCAGCCGGTTAGGAGAGAAACGTGCTCCTGCAACCCTCCTGCCTCAGCCTCCCGGCAGGCCGCCACCCCCGCGGGACACCCAGAGTGTCTACCTCCACCGTGACTGGACTCTCCGGGCTGTGGCTGGGCCGGCGGCTTCGGCTTCGGGTGGGCCCCTGTGGAAAGAACGTACTATGTTATCGGAAGTGAAAATGTGCTTCTTTTCCAAGCGGCTCAGACAATGAATTCATCAAGGCGATCGATGGTGGAGTCCGCCTCCTCCCCGGACAGATCGGGGGTCTCTGCCCATCACCATCGTCTGCCTGAAACCACCCAGCGCTAGAGCTACTAAACTCACACCCGCACACCCAAGTGTATTGTGGCGCTGAGCTAAGGAGTGTAACCTAGCACAAGCACTATGGAAATAGTGTGGAGCTTCCTTACAAACTAAAACTAGAAATTCCAGCTCACCCAGCTGTTCCCCTTCTAGGTGTCTTCCTGAAAGAGTCAAAGACATCATGTCACAGTGACCCGGGCGCACCCGTGTTTATAGCAGCACGACTCACAATAGCTAAATCTTGGAAGCAGCTTCTATGTCCATCAGCAGATGGATGCATAAAGAAAATGTCTTTACACACAGTGGAGTACTACGCAGCCACGAAGAAGGATAAACTCGAGTCACGTGTGGGAAAATGGATGCACTTTGAGACTGTAATTTTAACTGAAACACATCAGACGCACGAGCTTACATATGACTTGGTTTCTCTCACATGAGACATGCAATATATAAATAATTTAAAGAAAAAAATAAGGCATATGACAGAGACTTTACACAGATGATAAGGGGATGTGAGGATAGAGAGGGCGGAGGGCAAGGCAGGAGCAAGGGATGTAAAACGGGTCAAGATGTAGCATGTACACGTACTGCCGCCACCGCAAATCGATCATTATGTGTCGCAAACAGTCCCCAATAAAAATATGTGTATATATTTCCATAAAAGACCGGAAATGGATGGAACTGAAGGTCCTCACGTCGAACGAAATAAGTCCACTTCAGAAAGTTAAAAACCACATTTTCTCTCACAGGTGGAATCTAAAGGGAAAAAAAAATTAAATGCACAAGTAACAAAAGAGATGAGAGGAAAGTAGGAGGGCAACTATGAAGAAGGGACAGAGGTTGGCGGAGGGAGAAGGGAGAATTAGGGAGATTTAACGTCATGGTGTGCTACATGCATGTATTTCACATAATTAATATACACTAATTTAAAAAAAACTCAAATCCTAAAACTCGTATTGTTATTGCTGTTCTTTAGGATTTTTTGTTTTGTTTTGTTCTGTTGTTCTGAGACAGGGTCTCACTAGATAGCCCAGCCTGCCCTCAAACTCTTGAACTCAGGGTGATCCTCCTGCCTCAGCCTCCCGGAGCTCTGGGATGAGGGGCCTGCAGCACCGCATCCGGCTTAGAAAATATTTGTGGTTTATGGTCGGTTTAATCTTCAGCTGAAGAGAAGCAGCTACATAATTCCGGGCTCTCCAACCTCAACGTCCCCATCACGCCGAGCGAAAGAAGCCGGACCTCTGACTCTGGCGTGCTTCTCTCTTCTATGAGGAGCCTTAAATAGATGAACAACTAAACTAAAGGAGCGATGATAGAAAACTAGCAGGCCGACCCTCGGAGGTGGGGAAGGAGAGGACGGACAGGGGTGGGGAGCAGGAAAAGGGGGCCGAGAAAGTTTGAAAATGGTCCAGACGGGCTCCCTGCGCGCGCCAGTTCCCCAAATCGCACGTCGCCATTTCGCTTCGCAAGCACCGATTTTTCAAAAGGCTGCAAATGCTCAAGATACCGTCTAGGCGTGCACCGAGTACCCCAAACGAACATCACTATTTTGCATTATAAATGTGCAGTAATAAAGAGCAAAAAAACCTTCAGCCCACCACCTTTTTTTTTCTGATTTTTGTCCTTTTAATTCAATTTTTCTTTTAATTTTCCTTTTCACAAGGTCTCACTATGTGGTCCAGGCTGACCTTGAACTCGCAGGGATCCTCCTGCCTCAGCCTCCCGAGTGCTGGGATTACAGCGTGCGCCACCACACTCAAACTTTTGTTTTAGGTCCAGTCTCTCTTCTCTATCTTCCTGTTTTCTATCTATTTACACATTTCTTGTGCGTGTTACTGTGCATGCTCACTATTCACATTCTTGGTTCGTTCACGGACCCTCCATCTCCCCATTAAATTGACCATGTTAGTTGTGTTACTTTTCTTCATAATACTTGGGTTATTTTTCTTCATAGTATTTATTCTTAAAATAGTCTTCATAATGTTTTCTTAGTAATACTCTTTCTTCTTAATATCTTCTCTACTCTTTTTTTCTCTATTCTTAATAAAATTTATTCTTAATATTTTCATCTTTATTCTTAATAATTAACATTTTATTCTTTATCATGTTCTTAATACTTTTATTCTTCATATGTTTCTTTATTCTTAATTTTTAAATTCTTAATATTTATTCTTAACAGTTTCTTGATAATATTTTTGTATTCTTAATATTTTCTTAAATCTTAATATTTATTCTTCATAACATTTTCTTAATCATATTTTTTCTTTATTCTTCATATTTTCTTAAGTCTTAAAATTTATTCTTAATAAGACTTTCTTAATTGTATTTATTCTTTATTCATATTTAAGTCTTAGTATGTAGTCTTAATATTTCTTTAATTAATATTTATTCTTCATATTTTTCTTAATAATATTTATTCTTTATTCCTGTTTTCTTAATATTTATTTGTAACATTTTCTTGATAATATTTAGTATTCTTAATATTTTCTTAATTCTTAACAACATTCCTTATCCTTAATATTGTCTTGTCTTAATATTTATTCTTCATATTTTCTTCATCATATTTATTCTTTATGATATTTTCTTAAGTCTTAATATTTACCCTCATTTATCCTTAACATTTTCTTAATGATATTGTCTTTATTCTTAACATTTTCTTAATTTTTAACATTTATATTAATATATCAAGCTTTAATATTATTTATTCTTAATAATATTTATTCTTTAGCCTCAATGTTTTCAAGAGGCCCCAAACTGATTTTAAATTGGTTTACCTGGTCTGTCCCCTAACGACAGAGTCCCCAGTTTATTTTACAGCCTTTATGAGGAATGATACACGTCTCTACTATTTATTTTCTCCCTCCTTTTTTTTTTGAGTCTTTACTGATCTGCATTGAATGAATGAGGTTCGTTTTACTCTTCTTTTGTTTCTCTCCTCCTCTGATTTAGGATTTTTACATTGAAGGCTTCCAAAGTGTGTGGAGTTTCATTATTCTTGTTGGTATTTGTTTATTTTGAACTTCTGTAGACCGCACACGGGACCTGTATACTGATCTGCACCCCCAGTCCATTGTGTTATTTTATTTTACAATTTCATTTTATTGGCAAGTATTGCCTTGAAATGACTGTCTTCCAGGAGGGGCTCAAACCTGCCACCCTCCTGCCTCAGCCTCCCAGAGTGCCGGGCTCACAGGCATGCACCACCATGCCTGGTTACTCAATTTCTACTTTTGAAAGAATATTTCAGTCCAGGGGTTGGAGATTTAGCTCAAGCACTAGAGTGCTTGCCCACCAAGCACTGAGTCCCTGAGTCCTATCCCAGCACCCCCCAAAAAGAAGAATATTGGAGTTTAAACCAACATCAAATTCCAACAATATCAGATTCTTTGAACTCAATTTCCCACCTTCTCACAATCCCTGTTGCTTTATACTTAATTTAGGAATGTAATTCTATCTTGTTAACACCAGTTAGTCATTTTTTAAGAATTATTA